>OY821522.1:24159375-24294375 GCA_963682025.1 Cordilura impudica
AACTCTGCACAGCCGAATTTAACACTCTTACTTGTTGTTTTTGAAATTAACAAAAAAAAAAAAAAAAATTACAAAAAAAAAAATTGCTGAAAATCACCAGAAAAATACAAAATATTTAACTTCTTTCTTTCGTGTAATCAAATATATCGGCCTTTCGGGGCCCCCATGAAGTCGGGGACATGGGCGCGGGCGCCGTGTGCCCTTATGGCAAAGACGGAATTGCGATCGGTATAATACCAGATGGGTCTAGGTCCTGACCACTTAGTGGTATAGGATATAAAAATGGATGGATCGATTTCCATGAAATTTTCTGGGAATCATCAGAATAGCCTGACGGGTGACACTATGGAGTCTGATTTTTTATTTTTGGTCTGTGGGCGGATGGGTGTGGCAAACTCAAATTTTAATATTGTAACGCTAATGGCATCTACAATATATATAAATTCGGATGGACCGATTTTAATGAAATTTTCAGGAAATCTTCAGAACAGCCTGGTGAGTGATACTGTGAAGTCTGATATTTGATTTTTAGTCTGTGAACAGAGGGGCGTGGCAAAATTTAATTTTAATAATGTACCTAGATATCTGCTAAAACTTTCGGTGAATTCGTCCGACACAGTTAATTTTTTCTGTCGTTATTCTAATGTTAATGTAAAAAGAAAAACCCAGGTGACCATATCAAAGACGTAGCCAAATTTAACAGTTGTTGTAATCAAAATTTCTTAATTTTAGAAAAACAAAAAGAAAATACAACATCTGCAAAAAGAAAAGAAGAAACTTAAAGAAGAAATGGTTAATTTGAAACCATCTGTTAAATTTCTGAACGATTCAAGGGTGAAAAATGATTGTTTTAAAACTGGAGTAGAACTTTCAAATCCAACAGTAGCTGCTATTGATGTGGCTTGAGATATCGCTAAACAAATTGGTTCTGATATTTCAGAAACTCAAATTGATGATGCATTTTTTGTTGGTCAAGCCAAGAGTAATAGGAAAGTTAATGATATTACTAAGATGAAAAAATCAATTGTAGTAAAGTTTTCTAATCGAGCTGGCAAAAATAAATTTATGAGTGGAAAACTGTAACTTAAAGAGCAAGATGATTTAAAAGGTGTTGATATAAACGATTGTATGTCGAGAGAAACAATGGAATTATTATACTATGCAAAACAAAAGCAATTGGATATAGATTTGTATTTCGCAAAGGCAATCGAATTTTTGTGAAGAAAAATGAGAAATCTAAAAAAATTTGGATGATGATGATAATTTGCTGCTAAAATCAACAGGTGGAATACGTGAACCGAAAAGGCAACATGATGTTATAGATGATGTGTCGTCGGTAGAAGATGAAGATGAGGATGGAATTTCTTGTATATCTCCAAATTAAAAATTAAACAATCTCTTTTTTATTAGTTATGAACAATCAGTATTTTTTCAATTTAAAATTTTATAAAGAATATTTAGAAAAAGTGAAATTCAATGTTATTAACATATTTTCAATAAATATAAGAAGTGTTTCTTCAATTTCAAAGTTTAGTAAATTTAAATTTGATTTAACAAAATTTTTAAAGTTATAAATAAATATTATAGCGATTCAAGAATCGTGGTTTGATGAAATTTGTGAACAATTGTATTCAATAGCGGGTTTTAAGGCAATTCATTGTAGCCGAAGTGATAGTTACGAAGGAACTTCGGTTTATATTTCTACGAATTTAAATTATAAAGTAGTTCTAAAACAAAGTAACAATTTTATTGATTTTATTGTAGTTGAGTTACCTGAAATAAATGTAAATAATAGGCCTTTAAACCTATATATAGATCGCAAAAATTTAACTTTGAAATATTTTTGACTAATATTGAAAGCATTTTGGTAAAAACAGAGCATAGGCCATGCTTAATTGTTGGGTATTTTAACGTTGATCTTATTAAAAATGATGTTAAAAGATTAGAAATGCTGAATTTATTCCTTGAGTATGATATTTATGCTTGCCATAATTTAGTCACTAGAACAGTTAGTGGAACATATATTGATGGAGTATTTGGCAACATAAAAGAGAAGATTGTTGTGCACTGTATTGAAAATTGTTCGACTGATCATAATTATATAAGTTGTCTACTTCAAACTGATATGAATACTACAAGAAATGTTGAAAGCTCCATTTATGGAATTAATTATGAACATTTTGGTAAATACATGATGAAAATCTTCAACTTAATGTAAATACTATTGATCCATAAAATCAATGTGAGCAGTTGATCCGTATATTAGACGAAGCGGTAACAGCAAGTTCTGAAGTTAAAGCAATGCAAAAAGATTATCGTCGTGAACTAACACATGGATGACTAAAGAGTGGCTTGACCTTGTGTGTTTTAAAAATAAATTATTAAAATCCAAAAAGAAGAATAAAAAGAATATGTTGCTAATTGTACATATTAAACGTATTAGTAAAATTTTAAAAAATACCAAAAGAATGTGATAAGAAAAAGATATGGAAATTTTTAAACAAAGAGTTACGAAGAAACACAACTGAATCTGATAATATAATAAATAAGCATGGATTGCAAATATCGTCTGAAGATGAAAAGGCAGAGGCACACAATAAATAATTTTATGAAACACTTAAGGATTAACGTATAAAAATAGTTACATATCCAGATGATAACATAAATTGTTTCCGCACATTAAATAGTTGTAGAACGAATTTTAGTATACGAAATGTTGTCATTTTTGGATAAACTTCCAAGAAATAATGGATCTTCACATGATGATATTACCACTACAATGCTTTTAAAGCGAAGATCTTTAACATCTTTAGCTATGTGTAGAATATTTTACTGTATTGTAGAAAGTCAACCTATCTAGAAATTTTAAAAATTCATAAGATTATACCTCTGCCACAGAGTCGTGGCAAAAATATTATTTATTTATTTTTTTTTTTTTGCATTTTATTTTCAATATAAAAATTCATTTACAATTATTTAGAGCCTCAGCGCCTTAAAGGCATTATTGAGGCGAGTTGGCAAAAATTTCTACCAATAATTTAACTTTATAAGAACAATCAACAAAAAAAAAACCAAAAAATAAAAATGTAAACTATAATATAATAATAATATATGTTGGTTAAGTTTGAGATCATTTTACATTAAAAGTTCAGTTATGTTTTGCAAGATAAATTCTTTTAATAATTTTTTAAATATTGAAATTCTATTTTCCGTTTTTATATTTTGAGGTAACTCATTATACTCACGACTACCCAGGAACTCTACACGTTGTTTGGTTGTTTCCAACCCACACCAAGCTACAGTTAAATTTCCATTACTTCTTGTATTGATTGCATATTGATTTCTTCGAAATTGTATCGTGTGATGTCCAATATTGTGCAGGCACTTGTAGAAATATAATAAAAGCTGCATTTTAAAAAGACCGTAGATTGGTAAGATTTTCTTATTAGAATAAAGTGAAATAGTTGGATAAGTTATTGGAAGGTTGTATACCACTTTTAAGGCTTTATTCTGCATTCGTTGAAGCGATTTTAATTCATAAGTCTTCCTATAACCATATGAAATAGCTAAATAATTCAAATGACTTTGAATTAGAGCATTATATATTAACAATTTTGTATCTTTATGAAATTTGTTTTTAAATTTGTATAAAAACCCGACAGCTTGAGCCGTTTTTTTCTTCAGCTTTTTCAGGTGTTGGTCCCAAGCAAGATTACTTTGCAGATTTATACCCAGATACCTTATAGATTTGACTTCCATAATTTCTGCACCATCAACAAATACAGAAAAGTTATTGTTCTGACAAGAGGGCTTAAATCTTAGTAACTGCGTTTTATTGGCATTTAAAACAAGTTTGTTTAGTCTTGCAAATTCACATATTAAGGCAGCATCACGTTCCATATATGCCTTGACTACCGTTTCTTGCTTATATGGGTAAAACAGACATATATCGTCAGCATACAGAAAGAGTTTTCCTGATAATCCAAGGTTTTTTTCATTTAAGAAAATTGTGAATAACAAGGGCCCCAACACTCTGCCTTGTGGCACTCCAAACTCAGCCGGACGAAGAGCGCTTTTGTGATTACCAATCTGAACATTCTGTTTTCTACTTGTGAGGTAGCTTCTTAATAATAGCAGATCCCTTCCATACATACCATAATATGTAAGTTTTTGTAACAGGATCTCATGGTCTATGAGATCAAATGCTTTACTAAAATCATAAAAAATCCCAGCAACGCCGCTGTGACCTTCATCCAAACCTTTACAAATAAAATTAATAACATTTACAACTCGCCAAACAAGTAGGATTGAGAATTAACTTTAAAAAATCAAAGCTGATGCGTACCAATATAATGGAAGATGTAGAATCTTTCAACTATCTCGGTTGTAAAATCGCAAAAGACGGTGGCTCTGTAGCCGACATTGGTGACCGAATCAACAAGGCCCGTGTTGCGTTCCTAAAACTGCACAAAATTTGGCGCGCTAACAACATATCCCAGAAAACTAAGTTACGTATATTCAACTGTAGCGTAAAATCTGTTCTGCTGTATGGTTGCACTACATGGAGCCTTACAAAACTGGCCAAGAAGAAAATACAAACTTTCGTCAATCGGTGTCTGAGACAGATTTTACGTATATACTGGCCTAATTGGGTATCAAATGAAGCCCTTTGGAATCTGGCAGATTGTTGTCCCATCGAATTTGATATTAAGAAACGTAAATGGACATGGATCGGCCATATTCTCAGGCGACCAGCAAATGATATTGCCAGAGCTGCACTTGAGTGGAACCCCCAAGGTCAACGACATCCAGGCCGACCACGTCATACATGGATCCGGTGCATACGAAATGAACACGAATCAGTCCAAAAAACATGGAACGAAATTAAGCTACTTGCCAGAGATCGAATCAGATGGAGAAAATTTGTTGACGCCCTATGTTCTTCGTGAACTTTTTATTTAAATATTTTATGTACAATTTGTATTTATATTATATCTAATTAAATAAAGGACATATATATATACAACCGCTTCTTCAGTTCCACATCCTTTCCTAAATCCATATTGAAAAGCATTTAGTAAGTTGTTGCTATACATATTACCAGAAATTTGGTTATACAAAATCCTCTCAAATACATTGTCAATTATTGAAAGGACAGCAATTGGTCTATAATTGTCAGTGGTGAAAGCATTTATACCCTTGGGAATCGGTATTATCTTATGGATTTTTAGAACATTTGGATATGAACTTCTACTTATAATATTATTAAAGATATATACAAGATGTGGGGTTAAATCGTTATTGCACTTTAAAATTAATATCGGTGACACATTATCGTGACCACATGATTTACTTGGCGTTAATTTCAATATAATTGTTTTCATTTCATCATTAGATGTATAATTGAAGTTAAATCTTAAGTTATTTGGAATTAATGTTCTTAGCGAGTTGTAGGTATCTGCTTGAGAATATTGAATTTGTAATCTTAACGTTTTTATTGATTCCACAAAATATTTGTTTAAAACTTCAGCCTTTTGTAACTCATCTAAAATTTCATCACCATCAGCATTTATAATCTTAATAGATTTATTTGAGGTTCTTCCAAGCGTTTCATTTAAAAACTTCCAACTTTTTTTCGGATCTGCCCTAATTTCATCTAAATTGTTCATATAGTAATTGGTGATCGATTCTTTACATGCTTTTTTAATTACATTGCTAATTCCTTTCAGTATTTTCTTTAAATTTTCGTTTTCAGGTTTCTTCCTTCGTAAGTTTAACAGTTTTTTCTTATACTCAATCAATTTTTTGTAAATTTACGTTAATCAATGGAGTTATTCCATGATTATGAACTCTTTTTATTTTTTTTATGGTTGAATTTTCAAAAGCGCTTTGAAAGCAAGATATTAGAGAAGCTGTATCAGATGACGGGTCTCCTGTTACGTGTATTAAAGGTAATTCAGTTTGAACGTACTCTTTTACACGATCGAAATCACAATGTAAACGTGTTTCTTCAGTAAAATCACGGTTTTCAGTACCGATTCCAATTCTACAAGAGATTATATTATGATCTGACAATTTACATTCAACTGATTCAATATACATAGGAATCTTAATATTACTGTAAATGTGGTCAATTGAAGTTTTACTTTCAGGTCGTGTAATCATTTTATGACAATTCATGATATCATAATTTGTAAGCAGATTTACAAGTTCTTCTGAAGATTGTATATTTAAAACATCAATGTTTGAATCACCAACAAATACACATGGATTACGGGCATAACAACAAAGCAAATTTTCCATACACAATAAAAATTTGTTTATGTCACACTTTTGTGATCTATAAAATGATACGAATGTTAAACATTTGCCATTAAGTTTTTGATCATCCAATGATAAAACGATAGAGTCTATAAAATGCTTACTTTCACATTTTTCAGTTTTATGTTTTTAAAATATTTCGTAAAAAAACTGAAGACTCAGTTTTCTTCAATATTGGTTTTATTGACATTAACTTTTCCTTCGAATTTTTTTAATTAAGTTTCACGACAACAATTTTCTTACTATTTTTTTTTATCGCTAGATTCATTTTTTCTCTCAATGAAATACGCATCATCAATACTAGTTGGCAGTAAGTCCACTCCAGCATCACTTGAGAGCTTTAACACAGTATCAATTGCAGATTGATCATCCGGAGCATCCACTCCACTTATTAAACAATCATATTTAACCCTCTGATCGTTTAGGAACTTCACAGAATTTTGTAAATTAAGAACCTCAGCTTTTAACATTTTGTTTTCTTTTTGTACATTTTCCAGTTTCTTCTTGTTTTCCATAACACCTTTAAAATCTCATCGTATTGCTTTGACATAAAGTTCATGGTTTCTACTATACTAGACAGCTGATCGAGCTTTTTTAATTCTGTTTTTATTTCTGTCAGTTCTTTTTTGAAGTTATCACTATTATCATCACAAAAATGACATACATATTCATCAGTCTCATTCTTTAACAAGTATTCGTATTTTGGTTTGTCTAATTTGGTACAAAGTGCATGAAATGTTTTTTTGCATTTATCGCATTGTATACATCCATCATGTTCTTCCTCCACTTCTATATTGCATTGGCCGCAAAGTATTTTATTTTTATAACGCTTCTACGACTTTTAGGTGGCATAACTTCAATTTTTTCAAACTTTACAGATATTTATGTAAATTACGCACTTAAATGCTTCTATTAAAATTTGCATTAAACTTGTTTTATATAAAATTAAATATCACTTTGTTAGGAACAGCAAAAAAATTACGTCTTCACTATAGGGTTGCCAACTCCTGTATCGACGTATATCTATTTTGTCAAATATAAACAAAGTATTTGAAAAACTTTTGTTCAATCAATTATCAGACTATATAAATATGAACTCGATACTTTATGAAAAACAAAGGATCTGGAACAGGGGCAGCGGTTGTAAATGTGGTCAACGATATACGTAATGGCCTTGATAATCGATATAACGGTGTTGCTGGCGTTTTTAAAGTCTTTCTTTTAACTCATACTCTCTGTCTGTCTGTCTGTCTGTCTGTCTGTGTGTCTGTCTGCCATGGGTAGACCCCATTCCCCCTTATTCAATTGATCTGAAACTTGACCCATAGTCATGTCGTGACTACAGATTAATTTTGTGGTAGTCATGCACTGTCACGCGAATTACGTTGTTTAAAAATAAGAAACACTAAATTTTTTTGGTTTTAGCACCAAACAAAAATGTTCTTTATATATTAACATTGATCTACAGACTAACTAAAATTTTGTTTCTATGTTCTATATATATAAAAAAAAAATGCCATCGAATCTTTTTTTTTTAATGTCAACAAAACCGAAAACAAAGTAGAACTTTTGTTTTCAGCCTGTAAAAAATCAAAACGATCGATAAGCGTTATTCGATACATTTATTTATTTAATTTTTTATCATTGTACTGAAAGCAAAGCGGAATTTTTTGCCTTCAGTTTGTTACTGCAATATTACTTGATACATTTTTATTCTTAATGTTAATGAATTGAAAGCAAAGCAAAAATTTTGATTTCAATTTGTTAATGAAAACAATCAGCAATGTGTGTATTTCTTTATTAAATCTTCTACGCTTATTTCAGTGGCGTAGGTTGAATTTGGGTACGGATACGTAACTCCTCCCCCTTTTGTCTATCGATTCTCCTGAATCGTTTCATTTATTTTAACTTTTACTGATTTATTCTTTAACAAACAACACACCGCTATTATTGTTATCACTATTATAATTCCTAACATTGCAATCATTGAATAAGATACATTTTGATTGAACTTCAGCTCTTTAATTTTTTTAATATTCTTGAAATTGCTTATAGCTATATCTTTAAAGGTTAATTGTTTTGTAAAATTTTGTTCTTGATATTCAATAAAGTTAATATATTTGTCAATGTATCTTTTTTATTGTAAAATTTTGCATCCTCAATAAAGATTTCACAATTGGAAAACGTCAAAACATTATTTCCATTTATCTTAATACTACTTATTTCATTGGAATTTGTTATGATTTCCAAATTTTTTGCATTTTTAATGATTGTTGTTTCATCATCCAATGATTGAAATGACGTTTTATTGCTTAGAGCTAGTTCACAATTACTTTGGAATATACAATGCTCCGATAATTTTAATTCTTTTAATGCTTTATAATCCTCGAATGTATATATCTATTTTTAACATTGATAAACATTTCTTGTTTGGCATTTATTTCAAAGTTATTTACATCTGGTGTAGGGAGAATCAAGTTTACAACAGTTTTTATATAATTCCTAGGGACTTTTATCGTCAAAATCAAACAATCATTCTTATAATGTAATATGCCCATCTTAATAAGTTTGAGGTTGTAGAAATCTATTTCGTATTTGTCAATTTCGTCGGTCGTAAGTATTGACGGATGAAAAATACCGTATTTTGCAGATGCAATATTGTCTAAAATGTCGTTTATTTTACTTTCTAAAAATTTTAACTTAAGTATTTGTTCATTAAACCTGAGTCTGTCCCTGATTTCCGTGATTTGTGTTCCTATTCTATAGAGTTCTGAAGTTATTTCCTTCCTGTCCTCTAGTATGCTATCTCTAAGCATATTTAACGTTTCATTAAAATGATTATTAATACTTATTTGTTGATTTACTGTTTCGATAATGTTGTGGTTGTTGCCATTCGTGGCTGCTAGGTGATCAAGAATGTTCCGTCTGTCCTCCTCATCCATCACACCAAACAACCATTTCTGCGCTGAACCCACTACATTCAACAGTCCCCTCTCCTTGCGCCTTCCAAAGGGCACAACAGATCTTATCTTAGATCTAAGTGCTTTAATTTCCGAGGCTAAAACTGTCTTATAGTTGTAATGGTGCGGCGGTTGTTGGAAGTTCCGCTTCCGTTTCCCTGAGCCTTTGCTGGTCGCACGTGCTGGCGTGGGGCCTAGCTCGCCGGATGGGTGGGGTCTTGCTCAGGCCCAGGGAAACCGCACTACAGTTGTTCACGTGCGATTTAAAAAAAAAGGTCAATAAAAACGGACGCTAAATGGATGGATGGCCATACTTACCTTGGGATTGGGGACTGGATGTTATGCCCCTTAAGCCCTCCCTTCCATGTTACCTCGACTCCATCTTACTTGGAGGTAACCCACGCAAAAGATTAAATTTTCAAATAAGTTTCAAAGCAGACTTAAATTTTACAAAAATTATCAAAAAGTTTCAATATGAGTTCCATTAAAGTTAATAAAAATTTCAAAATTAAAGGTCAGAAAAAGTCTTTTAAAATTTCAAAATTAATTTTCAACAAATTTTCAAAATTTCTATATAAAGTTTTAATATAATTTTCAATATAGTTTTCATATATAATTTCATCAAAACTTCAAACCAGTTCAAATACAATTCTTAATGTAAACAAAAATTCTAAAAATTTCAATATAACTTCTCAAATAGAGTTAAAATTCAATAAATTGTTAGTAAATTTTTTAATATATAATTTTCAGTATAAATTTAATATAATTCAATGTAGTATTTCAATATAATTTTTCAATATTTTAATTTTCAATATAGCTTTTCACTATAGTTTTCAAAATATAATTTTCAATATAAAACTTTCAAAAGATTTCAGTATCGTATTCAATCTATGTTAATATAAATTTTCAAAATTAGTTCAAATATTTTTTTTTTTTATTAAAAATTTTCCAAAATTTAAAACTTAGTTCAATTATAAGTTAATAAAAATAACTTTCAGAAAATTTCAAAATTTTCAATATACTTTTCAATATATTTTCAAAAAAATTTCAATAAATTGTTAACCCAATGTAGTTATCCAAAACCAAACCAATCATTAAAAAAAATCCGTAAGTAAGCATGACCATCCATCAAAAAAATAAAAATTTTAAGTTTGAGACTTTAATATTTTTTTCCGAGAGTTTGCTATATTTCGTGCTATAAAAATTGTTTCGGACAAGTAACCGGTTCATTTAGAACGAAATTCTTATATTCCGGAAATAACGTTTATTGACCAAAGCAAAGTAAAAAAAATCACAAAAATTAAATTAAATTGTTGAAGTGTGAACTAAATCTCAAAATCAGTTTCCAATTCGGTCAATTTAAATAGTGATTAACACATATTTAATTGAAATTCCAGAAGTGGAAATACTGGAATGAAACTTAGGACACATATAAAAATTATGAATTAGGAACAATTGGTGCTTTCCCGGTGCACAGATGTTAAAATTAAAATAATTTAAAGTTCCTATTTAGGCAAAAACAAAATTTAAGTAATAAAAAAATGGACTATTGTTTCGGGCCCCACGTTGGTGTTAGCAACGTGGTTATCGAAATGATCTACTTATCGGCCCCACGTTGGGCGCCATTTCTGTAATGGTGCGGCGGTGGTGGAAGATCCGCTTCCGTTTCCCTGAGCCTTTGCTGGTCGCACGTGCTTGCGAAGGGGCCTAGCTCGCCGGATGGGTGGGGTCTTGCTCAGGCCCAGGGAAACCGCACTACAGATTTTCACGTGCGATTTAAAAACAACTGTCAACAAAACGGACGCTATATAGGACGGATGGCCATACTTACCTTGGGATTGGGGACTGGATGTTATGCCCCTTAAGCCCTCCCTACCATGTTACCTCGACTCCATCTTACTTGGAGGTAACCCACTTAATGATAAGAGTTTGGTTTGGTTTGGTTTTCTACATTGGGTTATAAAACTTTTTTATTTTCCCTTCATTTTAAGGGTTTTTAAATTTTAAATTAATTTTATCAACATTTATTTTATTTGTTTTTTTTTATATTTATAACTCTAGCAAAATTTTACTTTTAGGAAAATTTTTAATTTTAGGAAAATTTTTTAAGAGTAGAAAAAATTTTAATTTTAGCCTTTTGAATTTTAGCACTATTTAATTTAAGCACAATTGGATTTTAGCACTATTTAATTTTAGCTTAATTTTAGCATTAGAAAAATTTTTGTTTAAACTTTATAATTAGGCAATTTTACATTTAGAAAAATTCACATTTCGAAATATATTATTTTAGTTTAATTTTACAATAAAAGAAAATTTTTATAATCGAAAATTTTATAGTTAGTGAAAATTTTATATTTTAACCAAATTTTATATATAGCAAAATTTTATTAATCTAGTAACATTCTTCAATTTAATAACGAAAAGTTTAAACATAAAAAATATTTATATGTGTGTAAAAATTTTAATTTGGAAAATTATTTGTATTAAAAAAAATTTTTTTTTTTACCGCTTTATTGCTGGTGTTGATGAGGTACCGATGAAGTTGCTGAATGAAACATGGCATAATGATTGTAATACATTGGATGATGTGCGGCAGCATGTGGAGAATCCATATCTCCCAGATATTGATGGTTAGGAGGTGTATGATAATTGGCAGTCCATTGTCATGGCTGACCCGCTGAATATGCCAAATTGGCGGCACTATGTTTTTGTGACAACGTATTATAATAGGAAACCATTTTCGTTTGTGTTTCTATTGTTTAAGAGTTTAACAAAACTTTTCCTTTTGAGGTTAGAATTGTTTGTCAGCTTTATATTTTATATTATATTTTAACACACACAACGAAATAAATATTTTGTTTTATAATTCTTTAATTTTATTTTTCAAATCAAATTTAATTAATTAATTTTCTAATAAGTTTATTTCTAATCATTTTTTTTTTTTTTTTGTTTGTAATTTTTCAATTTGATTACAATTATTTTTCTTTATATTTTTCTTATTGTTCTTGCACGCGTTGTTTGTCTTATTTTTTCTATTTTTTTTTTTTTTTTTTATATAAAAACAAGTGTGAAATTTTTTAAAAAAATTTTTTTTTCCGTTTAATTTTTGTTAAAAATATACGCAAAACAATTCAAACTTTCCAATGAACGATCACCACCGCATGATCTCACAATTCAAACTTCAACTCCTCGATTTAAATTTAACTTTATTATACTAAACCTTCTCATCATTTTCCTCTGCAGATAAAAACCTGTTTATTAAACAAACAAAATCACCACCAATTCATTGAGAACATTCATATGCATTCATAATATTCTCTAGTATTTATAACACGCCCACTCATATATGACTACGGGAGCAAGTGAGATCAATACAAGAAAATACGTGGTTTGACCAGCATGATTGCATATGAATGAGTTCATGATTTACTTCAACACAATGAAGAGAAAAAACACGCCATAAATCAGTTTGCTAAAAAAAAAAATGCCATCAACCTATTACCATATAAGGTGTTGTTTACTTGTACATAATTGAACTTGAAAATAATTTCAAGATCAAGGTTATTATTTTTTCTTCTTTCTTATTCTGCCTGTACCAGAAATTCTTTTGCTACAGTGCAGAGCAAAAAAGATCACCGTCACATAGTTTGTGTTTAAATTCCCTGTATTTTCCTCGAACGTGTCTATAATCTTAACTATTTCCGTTGGCTGTATGACATGCAGGACAATGCTAGTTTCGTTAACGATCTCCGTATCAAACATTTTGATGATTGTGTATACATTTTCCTTTGGGATCTGAGTAATTTGCATCTCTGTTCTCCACAGCCCAGATGTCACAATTATGAGCAGTACCATGGCTATTATCTGAAATTTTTATTTTTTTTTTATTTTTAATTTTTTTTATTTAATTTAAGGTTAATTATTAGTTTTCAGTCATTTGAGAACTGCTAAATTTATTGGGTCTTTTGATGTTACTCGTATGTATCCCTTGTAAAGGCCTTTTTCTGAACTTAGGTTCCTCTTTATGTCGTATATTCTTATAATGTTTTATGAAACACTCCAGTCTGGTCTCTATATAATTATACCCTCCACTCCAGTGTGCAGAGGGTATATATAAGTTTGTCATTCCGTTTGTAATAATTAGAAAAAAAAATCTGGACCCCATAAAATATATATATTTGTGATCCTTATAACAAGCGGAGTTGATAAAGCGATGTCCGCCTGTCCGTCTGTCCGGCTGTCCGTCTGTCCGTCTGTGGAAATCACGATGACGGCTTCAATCGGGTAGCTAGGGTGCTCGTCGGTATAAAAAATGATTTACTATCATCCTGAGAAGTTTACTGTTTAAAATCGTCCAAATCGGTTGATCTGGTCCCGAGAATTGAGCGAAGAAGTAAAAAAAAAGTCCTGAGAAAATATGATTTGAATATGTGTTCTTGTGATAACGCCCTCAATGGGACAGCTAGGGCGCTCGTTTTTAGTGAGAATGATTCACTAACATCATGAGAAGGCTTCTGTTTTTAAATCATGACAATAGGTTTCATAGGTGCCGAGAAATCACTGAAAAGGTAAAGAAAAAAATATGACGTTTTCCTATATTGTTTTCCTAAATTTTGTATTTTGTCATAGCTGTGCATGTTGTTTTTGTGGTCGTTGTGTTAATAATATAAAAATTCATCAATATCAATATTTTTTGGTGTAATATTTAAGTTAATTAATTAACAAAAAAAACTATATAAAATCAATATCAATATTCTGCGATTTTTATAACATCACAAAATGTTACAAAGTGATACATACTACTGTTGCCAATATGAAAATACTATAAACAATATTCATATATTCTGTATATGTATATACATAATAAGCGCATATTAAAATAAATCGGTATTTTATTTTATTTATACAAAATTCTGAAATTTTTAGAGTTGCAAAAATAGTATGGTTTTAAGAGTTGTATTTTTAATACATGTATAAACCCTGCATACTTGCATTCAAAAGTAGTAGGTAGGTAAACCATAAAACATTTATTTACCCTGTAAAAATATTGGTGTTTAGAAAAATACTATTTTTTGTCAGATGTTAAAAAAAGATGTTCATTACAATAAATTTTTAAAATTTGTTATTTAATGTCGGGAACGGAGGCAAACGCCATTCCCAAAATTTAGTTTCAAGAGTTATCCACATTTAGAATAACCGCGGAGCTCAGCTTAATCAATGTGCAATGATCGAGCTTTTCCCTGGGAAACATGCATTTATGCCTTTCTTAGCACAAACCGAACTTATTATGGCACATTAAAAATAAACTAATTGAGAAGTACAATTCATCATTACGCTGTATTATAATAATATATTCTTATTTTACTGGTGGCTAGTAAACAAAGTGATCGTATCATTGTGAACGAAATAGAATTGAAATTGTGTGCAGATTTGTTTTACTTAAAAAACCTGTTTCTACAGATAGTGAATAAAATCCAAGTAAGCATTTTATGCAATAAATGATCATGTAGAGTCTTTTTGACTCATATGTGCTATTAAAACAGTCATAAATGCGCCCTTTTGCTGATCACAAAATATTCTTTTGTTGGGATTAAATATTACCTTACCCGCGAATCCTCTTGAGAGTCCTTTTTATCCGCTTTTCTGATCAGTTTCGACTCATTTTTATTTAATGTAATTTTTCTATAAATCACTTTTAAGATAAAGAAAAAATCATTTTCTAGTCTTTTTCTAATTGCGCATGTGATTAGTCAGTTTTTAGTCATCACAAGAGCTTGAAGAAGACACAGTAAGGTAATTTTTGTTAAAACAATCTTCGAAATGATGACTGGGATATCGTATGTTTTTGTTAACACACAAACATATGCATAGCAGCACGAGTAAACCGAACTCTAATCGGCTTCTTATATGTATACAGCCGAACAAAAACGAAAATACTCAGCAAAGAGTAAAGTAAGCAACAATTGCATTCAGTCTTATGGTAGCTTTTGAACAAAGCAGGTCTACGTCGCGTTGTCTTGTGAATTTTTACATTGGTTTTTAATAGGTACTAGTGATGCCAGGAGATTTTTTCAGAAATCTCTACGCTTATGAAAAAAATTCCCTTTTTTCCCTACACCCACTTTTTCCCCTACACTACTTTTTTAAAATTTATTTTTAATTTGTACATTTTCAATTATGTAAAAATAACATAAAAAATATAAAAAATAAGATAAAAATATCATGAGAAGTACATAAGAATAATATAAAAAACATACAGATATCATAAAAAAAAATTTTACAATTCTGTATAATTCATCTTTTTGATATGGCTAGATGTGCATTTAAAATTTACACAATTAATTAAAATGGCTTGCAAATGAGATGTTATAACTCAAACAGAATATTTGTTCTTGGTTTTCAGTGTTGCCGTTTTAGCTTTTTAGTTGCTAGATTTAGCAACTTTTTTTTGTCGTTTAGCATCCAAAATTTATCAAAAGATGCTAAATGCTAACTTAGAATCTTTTATTAATAAAAAGTTGCTTTAGCATCTTTTTTTTTGATATTTTTTTTTTCATTATTTTTTAATATATAATTTTAATGGTATTGATATGTTTTAATTTCTCAAAGTGTAGTACAGTAATTTTGTGTACTACTCCTTTTACCACTCTGCTCGTTTCTTTCAACAAATATAACAAAACATTTTGAAATAGAAGAATGTAAACACCAACAACAGTTTTTAATGAATTAGAATGTCGATTGCCAAAAAATATTATTGTATTAAAAAAATGCCAAAATTTTCAATACAAAACACATTAAATCGGGTAAAAGAACAGATGACCAATATTAGAAGAGTTTAAATTTGTATCATCTGAAACAGAAAAAATTCAAATTGAATGGAGTTATATCACAGAACAAAAGTGGGATACAACACTGAATACAACCTCTTTGTGGATTGAAAAATTCTATTGGCGAAAGGAGTTATCAATATTTGTATTGTCTATATTAGTTTTGTCTTTCTCAAAAGCCGAAGTTGAACGTTTGTTTAGTTTAATGGCTTTAGTTGAAAGCAAACTTCGAACAGAATAAAATCCGAGTTGTTATGTTCTGTAATACGTATAAAAGAAGGATTGAAATTGAAAAATCGGTGCTGTCACACTTACAATATACCGAGCGATGTCGTTGATAAAAGTCGATCGTCAGAAAAATATCAGAGCTAAGAAGAACTTGAAGATGAAGACATCACAGAAATGTTAGATTCCATAAACCAATTATTCTAATAAAATCGTATCTTTTGATAATGTAATTTCTGTTATATTTTAAATAAAAAAAAAATACCTCTAAAATTAAAAATATTTAATTTAAGTTTAAAATAAACTCAGTTTGATGTTAAAAAAATTTCAGATGAATTCCAAAATAATTTTAATTAAAATTTAAAAAATATAAGTCGAAACATATGTTTTATATTAATTTTTCGATTTAAAAACCAAAGAATTTACTAATAAGTATATAATTTTTCAATATAAAGGTAATGAAATTTGAAAAAAAAATTAGCATCTTTTTTTTAGACTCCAGTACGTTTAAGCATCTTTTTTTTGCAATTCAGCATCTATTGCGGCTGCAACTTATTCCATAGAATTATAATAAAACGCAAACATTTGTTTTAACAAAAAGTACATTTAATGTAGTTATTATAAATCGAGTATTTGGTTGGTTGGTTGGTTTGTTTTATTATTGGTTGGTTTTATTATCTAAAATTATAGATATAATATTAAAGATAAGTTTACGACAAGTTAACAAAACTTACTTAATTCTATTCTGGTTGGCGTCTTCTTTGGAATTGAGCGCGAAAAAGAATTTTAGCAAATGATAATTAAAAATGGCTAATTTTCAAGTAAAATATCTAGATATCGAATAACCAACCCGATTACAATGAAAGGTACAAAATAAAATTAAAACGAGTTGCCACAAATACAATTCAACATTGGGCGTTTCAAACAAAATAAAAACATAAATAAATTCAAAATTAACGAATATATGAAATAATCATTTTTAATTAATAACATCCCACCACCCGTGGGTCGATCAGGGAGATCCACTATTAACATCGAGAACAGCCAATTTTGACGAAGGTCTTCTTAGCCTGCCGAGTGCTGTCCTAACCACCGCCGAGCGAACTTGCCCATCAGATGCCATGAACACTTCTTCAACCACACCTTTCTTCCACTGCCCACGTGCCTCATTATCATCACAAATAATAACCACATCACCCACTTCTATTGGCCTTACGGGCTGATGCCACTTTGTTCGACGCGTCAATTCTGGGAGGTATTCCAACACCCATCTCTTCCAAAACGTTTGTTTAACTTGTTGCAATACATGCCACTGCTTCCTGAGGCAAACCCCATCCGGCACAGCTGGCGTTTGAACAGTATTTGCGCAACCAAGCAAAAAATGATTGGGTGTAAGAGGCTCTGCATCTGAGCTGTCTATTGAAACATGCGTCAATGGCCGCGAATTAACCAAATTTTCCGCTTCTATTAGCAGGCTATTAAAAGTGTCGACCTGAGGAGATTTCTCTTTTAACGTAAAGGCCAGGACCCTTTTTACCGCTTGAACCATTCGCTCCCAAGCGCCTCCTGCTGACGGGTAAGCTGGTGTGTTGAATAGCCATTCAATGCCGCGGCGACTGCATTCATCTGCTATTTTCGTGTCGTCAATGACATAATCCTCTTTACTTGCCCCGATGAAATTTGTACCTCTATCGCTACGTATGCGCACTGGCACGGCTCTGCGGTTTACGAAATTCCTTATACATAGTATTACTGCGTCCGTTGACAAGTCTTTGGCGAATTCCAAATGAATAGCCCTTATGGTCAAACACGTAAAGAGGGCCACCCAGCGCTTTTCGCTCCTTCGCCCTACGGACACCAGAAATGGGCCCATGTAATCAACGCCAGTGTATGTAAATGGCCTTACGTACGGGGAAAGACGATCAATTGGATGTTGGCCCATCAAAGGGGGTTTTGGAGATGCGCTCTTATTTTTACATAGTTGGCATTTTGCCTTAGTAGATCTTATCAACTGTCTTAGGCCAGGAATCCAAAATTTTAAGCGAATGGCCGCACGGATCGACTCTTGATTTTGGTGTTTGTAATCTTCGTGATACTGCCTAACAATCAACTTTGTTAGCTCGTGTCCTTTGGGAAGAATTATTGGTTCTCTCGTAAAATTTGAAACGCAATTGGCTTTGCTGATACGCCCAGAAAGTCTAATCAAACCGTCGTCATCCAAATAAGGGCTAAGATTACAGATTGAACTTGATTTCAATATGGATTTATTAAGTAACTGCTCATATTCATCGGGATAACTGTCACGTTGAGCGGCTTTACATAAAAATAATTCTGATTCGTTGAGTTTGGCAACGCTTAGATATGGCCTGAATTTTGGTTTTGAACCTTCCCTTTCCGTGGCAGGTGTTCTAAAAAGTTTTACAGCACGTATGACCCAGCTCATAACTCTTACCAGTCTGTAATAACTCGAAAACTTATTAAATTGAATAATAGTGACATCATTTAATGTAGATCTCCTTAGACTTAGATCTCCTTTCAGACTTACAGTCGTCTTCTGATACATCATCTGGTAATTTCGGCCAACTTTCCACGTTTGATTTTAGGAACTCTGGTCCACTGAGCCAGCGCGACGTTGTTGGTTTTCTAAGTCTTGTTGCGTCATCAGCGGGATTCCGAGAGCCTGGAACCCATCGCCATTGATCCACTTCTGAGGATTCTAATATCTCGGAAATGCGATGAGCCACAAATTGTTTGTAGATTCAGGCATCTGAACGTATCCATTTAATCACGGTCTTTGAATCCGACCAAAAAACTAAGCTCCTTGGCTGAATATCATGGCTTGATGTTATCATTTTACTTAGCCTTACACCCAGTACTGCGGCTTGAAGTTCCAGGCGCGGAATTGACAGTGGCTTTATTGGGGCGCATCTTGATTTTCCGGCAATAAAAGAAATATCCACAGAGATTGTACTGCTTATTCGCCAATATGCTACAGCTGAAAAGGCAATTTCGCTGGCGTCCACGAAAACATGCAAGTCAACTATAGTCGTAGGATCACAAAATGTAGGACCATAACACCTAGGAATTGTTACGTGTTTCACTTGCTCCAGATCTTTGTACCATTTGAACCATTTTCCATAAACCTCGTCAGGAATTGGCGAGCTCCAGTCCATTTTACACCTCCACAACTCTTGGAGTAAAACCTTAGACACTATCACAATGTCGGCCAAAAATCCAAAAGGATCAAAAATGGACATAGTAAGGCTTAAAATTTCCCGTTTTGTCGGCTTACGATTTCCGCTTAAAACTGCATCCGGCACTTTATTAAATTTTAAGATAAAACAAAATTTGTCCTCTGACGGCAACCAAAACATTCCCAAAATCTTTTCGGATGATGTTAAACCACTGCTTAAATTTGTCGAATACAATTCACTTTCTTTAGGTTCACCATTATTCATTATCTCGCAAAATCCTCTGTCATTTGACACAAATCCCCTTAGCTCAAAATTAGCTTGCCGATGAATAGCCACTATATCTTTACTCAGGCCGATTGCCTCGTCAACACTGTCAAAAGAGTCCACGTAATCATCGACGTAATGGCACTCCACAATAGCCTTCGCTGCCCGAGGGTGTGTATTCTCATATTGTTCTGCGTTGAAATTTTTTACGAATTGAGCCGAGCAAGGAGAGCTGGCTGAACCGAAAATCATCACCTGCATCACGTACACATCCGGCGGCTTTGTGGTATCACCATTACGCCAAAGAAATCGCTGCGCAACTTGATCTTGTTCACATATCTTCACGCGGTGAAACATCTCTTTTATATCGGCACAAACACCGACTCTCCTTTGGCGAAACTTAAAAAGTATTGATACCAAAGATTTAGGTTGATATGCGGAAGGGCCCTTCAATAGCCTCGAGTTGAACGATTCATCATTTATGGATGCAGCTGCATCGAATACTAGGCGGCGTTTGTTTCCTTTATTAATATTGGAAACGGCGAAATGCGGCAAATACCATATACGATGGTCGTTACAGGGTACCTCCTCCGGCTTCAGTTTCCTGGCGTACGATCTTGAAACGTAATCTTCTATTTTAGCGTCATACCAATTGGCCAAATCTTTATCTTTAACCATCTTGGCTTCTAAACCCTGCAAACGCTTCATAGCACTTGCGTAGCTATCGATAAAATCAAAATGTCCATGCCTCCATATAAGGCCAGTTTCATACTGAAGACCGATTTTCCGTGTAGTACGCTGAAGTATTTCTGCCGCTCTTTCATCATCCTGTGAAACCAATAATTTCGTATTATGTACGCCAAAATTTTCCATGGTAAAATAATCGGCAATCTGTTGATGAATTTCATCAAAACACTCTACATCGATTCTGCATACAGTAGGCTCTGTCGAATCTTCATTTGAACCAAATAAAATGTTACCCAAATAAGTTTGATGTACGGCAAAACATTCATCCAGGTTAACTATATCGAAAGGTCTAACGAGTCTTATATGAGGTAACACAATCAGCATTCTTGGCGTGGCGTTAAAATAATCCTCTATTTTAATTTTGCTTAAAGGCGGAAATTTATTCTTAAATTTTTCAAAATGTAAACTTTGTGGTGGCAATTTCAAATTTTCGGTAGTCCATACGTTTTTCACATTAAAATATTTATCATTTTATCGTTGCCACTTATCTCCAAATCTACCCTTTTTGAAACTTCGTTTGTTGTTTTGCCTCCAATCCACCCAAGGCACAAATTGCTTGTTGAACCTTTCAAGCCAATTTGATTTGCGACTGCTTCTTCCAGCAGAGATATTTTCGAGCCTTCATCTATGAACGCCATCACTTCAATGGAACCCTTTGGACCATTTAATTTAACAGGCAAAAATTTAAATAATGTTTCTGTATTAAAATAATTATCAACAATTGCGTTGACAACACTTTTTTCATTTTCAACGTTCATCGACTTGGTATCATCTCTTACAAGTACCTTATTGTTATTGACAGCTGTTTTGCTTTTGTTTACATTTTCGCAATTGTTAACTTTAAAATTTTCGTGGAGTAATCTGTTGTGGTATTTAATACATCCGGACAAACTACATTGGCGTTTCGTTCCACAATTATATAAATTGTGTCCAGCTAGTAAACAACAAAAGCAAAGATTATTACCCTTCACAAACTTCCATCTATCAGTCATTGTCAACTATTTAAATTTTTCACACTGATACAACTTGTGATGCTGCTGACACAATAGGCATTTGGTAATACGATTTCCCGTAGTTATCGTAAATGATGGATTCATTTTGTCCTTTTTATTACAGTGCACATCAGTTTTATCAGTCTCAGTAGAAAGAGCAATGTACGTGGCGACTTCCTGCAACCATGAACTAAATTGACGAACACTGGGATATTGGCCGAGATTTTGCACAGAGTGTCTCATCCATTCCTCTTTTTTATATGGCGGCAGTTTGTTGACCAATTCGTCAATGAGAGTAGGATTCGATAGATGAGGAGCTGCACCTGCATTTTCTAAAAAAACTGTAAGGTTAGATACCATCGTGCTAAAATTAACCAACTCGTACATTCTCCTTCCAGTTATTAGTGGAAAGGCACGGGCTTTGGCAATTTGGCTGCGTATGAGCACTTGAGGGCGTCCATAATGAAACTCCAACGTATTCATCAATTGGCCAACGCTGTCGGGGTGAATTAAAAATGTTTCGACTTTTATTCTGGCGTCACCTTTTAGGGCTTTTTGAAGTCTCATTAAATTTTCTAAATTTGTGTAATTATAATTTCTCGTTGTTTCATTGTACGCGACACTAAACATGGGCCAATGTTCTGGTTGACCGGAAAAGGCGGGCAAATCATGAAGTTTACGTAGTTCACGATGAACTTGTCTGTCTGCAGCCTGTGGTGCAGAAACAGACGTGGCGGCATTTTGGAAATATGGCGGCAAATAACTTGTTGATACAGCTGGTGTCATACGCGGCGTTGTATTTGTAAAAATTTGCGTAGGCTGAGGTACAAAGGTCGGTTGTATATATTGGGGTTGTAAAAAGGTCGTAGATTGTGACGACAATAAAGGCAAAGGTACTGTGGTTTGCACAAGTTGTTGTGCGGCAGTGTTTGTCAAATAATATGAATATGGCATTTTATACTCACTTGAATTAAACTGTTGCTGCATCGGCGGCAATGATGCTGGCAGTATAGGTGTTGTTCTTATTTGGCAGTTTGCTACGACAGGCGGTGTAGCTGTTGTATTCGGCAATATATACGACACAGTTGGCTTTTGTACATGCGTGGATAAATTTGCGTTGTGAAACTTCTCCATCAGAATTTTCACTGAGTCCCTAAGGTGTAGAATTTCCTCTTAAATTTCGGCATTAGATGGTTGATCTACCATAGTTCGATCACCATCATCACAGGTATCCAAAGATTCGGAACTATTTTTCTTGGCGTAATTATTTTCTTCTTTGTCAGACATTTTCTTTCCCGAAAGTCGTTCGCTTCGTCTGGGCATTAGTAGTTTAAATCGAGTAGATTTGTAAGGCGGCAATTAATTAAATAATAAAAAATATTGCGGCTGCAACTTATTCCATAGAATTATAATAAAACGCAAACATTTGTTTTAACAAAAAGTACATTTAATGTAGTTATTATAAATCGAGTATTTGGTTGGTTGGTTGGTTTGTTTTATTATTGGTTGGTTTTATTATCTAAAATTATAGATATAATATTAAAGATAAGTTTACGACAAGTTAACAAAACTTACTTAATTCTATTCTGGTTGGCGTCTTCTTTGGAATTGAGCGCGAAAAAGAATTTTAGCAAATGATAATTAAAAATGGCTAATTTTCAAGTAAAATATCTAGATATCGAATAACCAACCCGATTACAATGAAAGGTACAAAATAAAATTAAAACGAGTTGCCACAAATACAATTCAACATTGGGCGTTTCAAACAAAATAAAAACATAAATAAATTCAAAATTAACGAATATATGAAATAATCATTTTTAATTAATAACAGCATCTTTACAATTTCAAATTATGGCAATACTGTTGGTTTTAAAAGATTTTTTATAACAGTGTTTATAAGCATGTATACTTAGATCTGATTTATCGCATTTTAATATATTTTCAAAAGCCTTGCATCTGCATTTATAGTCGTCACCTTTGACCTGCTCCAGCCATCCATTAGCTTCTCGTCTCTCAACTAACTGAAGCAAAATCTTTATGTTCTGTATTTCTTTGATGTGTTTTCAGCATCATCGAAAAACGAATCGGGCATTTTCCTAAAATTAATTATGTTTCTAAAATTAATTATGTTCAAATTTATTATATTTTAATGTAATGCACAAAAAGTGTTTTATACTTGTCATTGTTATTAAGGAATCCACATATTTACTTCCTTCATATTATAGAGTTATTACCAGACTTAAAAAGACTTTAAAGTTTAAAATTGAAAAAAATTATGCGATATTTAACAAATACATTCAAAATAGTTTTGTCTGAAATTTTTGGCAGTTTTAGTTTTGCCTTGTATCAGTAAAATATTCAGATATTAACTTAAAAAAAAACAATTTGTTAAATATTTTCATCTTAATTATCTTAATTAATTTAAAGACACAAAGATAGATTTAATACAATAAAAACAAGTAAGAGTTGAAAGTTGATCTATGCGGACTCACAAATGTGCCCTATACTAATAGGTCTGGAAAATTGAAAAGATTGTAAAAAATAAAATGCACCTTTATATTAAAATATTTAAATTAAAAAGAAAATTACAAAATAAACCATTTACCTGGTTAAACTTAATATTGTTTGTAATTATCTGGATCAGGTAAGTATTTAAAATGGGATAAATCGGGTGTCATTGTACCAATTTATGACCTAAAATATGTAGACACCTCTATAAAATGCTGAAAATTCAGAGCATTTGTTGTAACAATTCAGTAATAGGTTTATCAAAGTGTTTACATATTCAAATATTTTATATACATTTGTTACAAATAGTGCAAGAAGTCCAGATATTAATGTAAACGTAAAACCCAGGTGGAGGGTATCAAAGATTCGGCATAGCCGAATTTAACACTCTTATTTGTTTTCCCTATTTCTGTTTGCCCTGTCTATTCTTTCCTTGTGTGATCTATTGTGTGATTCTGTACTTCCAGAGGTGTGCATTTGATTGTGCTATGATATGTGTCATTATATAAAATAATTGCCTTGTATATTTGCTGTGTGATCGGCAAATGATTTTCAAGATTCAAAGTCCGTGTTTTCTCCGTCATGGTATTGTTTAATATCTCTATGTCACTGTTACCAGTGTGACTATTTGGTTTGGTTGTGTGATACTGCATACCCTCATTTCTCATGAACTCCTTAACGTTCTCGTTGTTGAACTCATTGTCAAACACCATTTTATTCACCCTGCCCCTTATTGCCAAAAACTGTTGTAGCTGGGCTACAAGTGTAGTACTGTTCCTATCCGTAAGTGGCAAACATGTGGCATGTTTCGAAAACTTATCAACAAACACAATAAAAGAACTCTTGCTATTAACGTAAGTATCCATATGAATAATCTCATTAATAGTGTGTGGAGTCTCTGTCATTTGGAACTTACTTTTGATGGGGTTTCTATCATATTTCCCCCCCGAACATATATCGCAATTATTTATGACTCTATTTATTCCCTCTTTAAGTTGAGGGTTATACAGTCTAGCCTTTAACCCTTCGAAAGTTGCTGTTATGCCGCAATGGCCGCTTTCATTTTTATGAAAAAGGCCGATTTGCCTTCTCAAATCTTCGCCATTCTCGATATCCTCCGCAATTCGGGAACACCTGACGAATTTTACGTTCCGGTTTGCGGAAATTCTTCTTCGATAATCCTCTGGACCCTATAACACTCGTGGTCATCCAGGCCGGAATATATTCCTACTTTTCCCTTTATTATTTCCCTTCTAATGATGTCCAAAACTCTATTTTCATCAATGTCATTTTGATCTATATAAATACGTCTAAACTTGAAAATGTTTTCAACCGTGTTCCGTTTTTCCTGTGTTATAACTATTTGTGTCTTAAGTCTGTTCAAAACCGTATCCAAAATTGGAATTTCAAATCCTAAGTCCTGCTCCTGTGAGTGGACTGTTTCTACTTCAACTGACATGCTATTGTTATCCCCATCAGTGTGAATGGATTCTATTTCGGCATTAATCTCATCATTTTGCACTCTACTTAGAAAATCAGCAATATTATTAGTCCTCCCCTTTATATATTCAAGTGAAAAATTATATTCTCCCAAATCCACGAGCCATCTTTAGAGCCTCGGGCTTATATCCTTTCTAGAATATTTCGTCATCAGTCACTTCAGTGGTTGATGATCACTCTCTAAGTCGAACTCTCTACCAAAAACTTATGGACGAAAGTATTTTACTGCCCATACTATGGCAAGTAATTCTTTTTCCACAGTAGCATAATTTGTCTCATGCTTATTTAGAGTTCTGGATGCATATGCAATAGGATGTCCATCTTGAGACAGAACGGCCCCTATTGCGAAGTTGCTGGCATCAGTAGTAATTTTAAATTTTTTTGTGAAATTGGGGTAGCGCATTACTGGAGAATTTGTTACGAGATCTTTTAGTTTCTCGAAAGAAGTAATAAAAGCAGGATCATACTCACTGATTGGTTGATCTTTTTTCAAAAACCGTGTCATAGGGTATGCAATTTTTGCATAATCCTTTATAAATTTCCTGTAAAAGCCTGTCATTCCTAGGAAAGATTTTATTTTCTTTGTACTATTTGGTATCTTTAGATTCCTAATTATTTTGACCTTTCCCGGACTTGGCCTTATTCCGTCCGTTGTGAGGATGTGACCCAGGAATTGCGTTTCTTTCTTAAGAAAGTCGCAATTATCGATTTGTATTTTCAGTCCTGCCCTCTTAAGTGCCCTAAATATCAATTTCAAATTAGTCAAGTGTTCTTCTAAAGAATTTCCGAACACCAGTATGTCGTCCATATAAACGACGCATATTTTATTTATGTAGTCGTAAAGAATTTTATTCATCAACCTTTGAAAAGTTGATGGGGCATTTTTCAAGCCAAATGGCATACGAATAAATTCGTAGTGTCCGAAAGGTGTTGAGAATGCGGTTTTTGCCCTGTCTGCCTCTCTAACCGGAATTTGGTGGAAACCCTTAGCCAAGTCCAAGTTGTAAAGTATTGCGCTCTACCAAGTTTATCTAATAGCGAGTTCAGGTTCGGAATGGGATATTTATCATCAACCGTATATTCATTTAGCTTTCTGTAATCTATAACGATTCTATATTTTCTTTTTCCGGAATTGTCTAATTTCTTCTCGACGATCCACAATGGACTATTGTAGGGTGAATTGCTCTCCCGTATTATTTTCTATTCAATCATTTCATTAATTTGACGTTTAATTTCTTCCTCATGTATTTGCGGATACCTGTATATTTTAGAATATAAAGGCCTCTCATTTGTGGTTATTATTTCATGAGATACCTGGTTTGTGTATGACAGGATGTCCCCATCTTTAAAGAATAAATCCTCGAACTCGGTAAGCTGCCTTAAGGTTGCCTGACGTTCCTCGTCATTCATATGGGATAAATTAATACCATCTTTTATGTTTCTATTTTCTATTTGTTGTAAATTACAAACATTTTGTACATACTCGGGGTAATTATATTCTTCGAAATATAGTTTATTATTCAATATATCGATACATTTTCGTTTTGTTTGAAAAATTAATAACCTTCTACTGAAGTGTACCAAGACAACCAAATTACTCTGGGAATGGTGTAGTCCCTACATATTTAATTTCATTTGTACCATTTAGCGTTTTATAAAATAAAGGATTCCTAAGTGTAATTTTCTGATACTGTTCTGTTAATAGTCCTTCTCTTAGAATACTGGTAGTAGAGCCTGTATCGACAAGGCACCTTATGTTCTGTTTCTCTATTGAAATCCTCACTATGGGCAATGTGGTCCTTGAGGCGGTATGATAAATTTTATATCGCTTTCCTCATTTGCCCGAGCTTCATGGATAGTTCCCACCTCCATAGGTTCAGGACCCATTGTGGAGTTACGAGTATCCATGCTCATACGGGTAACCCCTGTCTGGTTGGAATTGTTATTATTCGAATTTCTTTGTATGGTTGTATTATTTGGTGTGTATCTATTAGGATTGTAACCGTTTGAAGAGAACTGTTGTCCGTATGATTGTCTTTCACTGCGATAATAATTTGCAGGGTTTTGTTTACTAATGTAATTATTATTATTATTGTAGCTATTTTGTCTGTTCGAATTTCTATTAGTATTCTCGCCGTCATTATAACTCCTACGTGGAAAATCTCTGTAATCTCCTTCCGTATTGTTCCAATTCGCACTACGGTTGAAAGTTCTATGATTTTTCCTAAATTTAGTATGAATCACCCTATAATCATCCAAAGCCTCAATCTGAGTATGTTTAGTCATTAACTGATTTAAAGAGCTCCGTTTGTCAGAATGTGATCTCATTGTAATGTCGATTTTGTCAATTATTATGTTAACTAAGTCCCTTTCAATGCATTCTGGTCTATACAATGTAGGCTTGTCCTCGTCGTACATATATATTTGGTTTATTTCAATTTAGTTTTTATAGCGAACTCGAAGAGTTCTCTTAGATTACTTACTTTAACATATCGAAAATTCATAACCACATCCCCATACGTATATCTCGGTCGGTATTGGTCCAGCAGCTTATTCTAAATTTCATCCCAAGTCGCATCGATTCCCAGCTCCTGAACATATTTTGCTGCTTCGCCGATTATCTTGTCTTTCACAACAATGGACATAGCCAATTTCAATAACTCCTGATCATTCGGCGAACACAGAGCCAAAATTGCCTCCACCGAATTAATAAAGGCCAATACGTTGTGTTTTTCGTCCAAGCTCCTCAATTGTCAAAACTATTGAAGGACTTCCACCACAGATAGACGTCGGTTGTGGCCTTCAGCCTGTTGTGCCATTTGAACATTTTGCTGTTGTTCCATTGCATTAAGTCTGATTTGTTGTTGCAGTTCCGTAATCATCACTTCTTGTCTACGAATAATCTCCTCCATATTTTCTCTGGTTGGTTCGGCCATTTCTTCTTGGATATTACGGTTCTTATCGAATTTTGATTGTCTATGTATATGAGCATACTTCTTTGAATTTTTCACACAAATTTTATTTCTAATTTTTTGGGTGTATTTAAGTTTTTTCAGGATTTTCACAAAATTTATAATTTTGTTTTTAAATTCACAAATCTTTTCAGTTTATCTAAGGGTTTTTTTCACGATTTTTTTGCAAAATCTATAATTCTGTTTTTAAGTTCACAAATCTTTTCAGTTTATTTAAGGCTTGTTTTTTTTCTCAAAATTTAAATTTATTGTAGCAGCTTATATTTATTTTTATTAATTTGTATTTGCTTAAATTAGTGTTTTATAAAAAGGTTGACTTGCTCATACGAGTTTCTTAAGATGAATGACACGTTTTATTTTTCAGGAAATTGCAGTTGTCAAAATTACAACATGAAGATGGCTGCAACTCGACCAAACATCTGTTGTTGCATACACTATGCTAGAGTTGCCAGAAGACAGATCACTACAGCTCGGCCGACCGGACAAACAATCGACCTCGATTGTCAGTCCTCCTCTAAAAATTCATCTTCTAAAAATTCATAGTCTTGATACTCAACAGTGCTTGCCTCGTCGATGTTGCACTTATCTTCTAAAAATTGATAATCCTCATATTCATCAGTGTTGCCGTCAGAGTCCGATAATTCATTATTAGCACTATCCACATGTTCCAGCCACCTTCTCAAACGACTAGAGTCGACTATACCGACAAATGGCATCTGTGTCATTTGACAGTTTTCCATATCTGCGATTTCATACCGATCGTTACCCAATTGCCTCTGAACGATATATGGTCCTCGGTATTCTGGTATAAATTTTCTATTCAAACCAATGGTCGCATCTACATTTCTCAACACCACTAAATCTCCTACCTTAAAAGATTTAGCTGGTTTATGATGTTTGTTAAAATACTTAAGGTTGTACGACTGAGACTTTTCGATGGATTCTTAGGCTGATTTTCTAATGGAATTTAAATCCTCTGTTTCTTCAGCGTATGCTTCCTGTAAGTGTTCGGTTAATTCGTTCGATATTTCGCCGCGCTGTTCCGTTCCGAACAGCATTCTACTTGGCGATTACCCTGTGGCTCGGTGAACAGTGTTGTTCATTGCAAACTCCACCTGTGACAGCTTTTCTACCCAGTCCGAATGTTCAATGGATTCTGTCAATTTAGCTAACATAGCTTTCAAATCTCTATTTACCCTTTCCACTTGTCCGTTTGACTGTGGCGAAGCCACTGAAACTTTTACATGAGCAATGTTGCGGTCTGTCAAAAATCTGCTGAATTCACCTGAAGTAAAGCAAGTTCCTCGGTCACTTATTAGTCGCCTCGGTCGACTATAGTTTTCAAAGTATTTTCTCACCGCGCAAAGCACCTCCTTTGTCCCTGTTGAATTAACCGAATATAATTTCGTAAATTTTGTAAATGCGTCTATTACTACCAATATATGCTTCCGTTTTGACCTAACTGATGGCAAAGGGCCAAAATGATCGACGTGCAATGTATCAAATGGGACACGTTTCTTTTCTATATTATACAGATTCCTCTCATTCTTCCTATGAGGTGCCGAATGGTATATACACTTCAAACAATTCCTTGTAAATCGGTTCAATTTATCCCTCATATTCGGAAACCAATAGTGTTTCTTTATCTGACTCATGCATTTTTCTACTCCTACGTGCCCGTATTTTTCATGCGCTAAGCGTATTATATTCTGCTCCATTTCGGTAGGTACATACAATTGCCTCTGCCCCTGTGCACCAAGTCGAAAAACTAACCCGTTCTCCATTTCATAACCCTCTACATTGCCCTCCTGTAACTTTTCCCTTATACGTTGAATATTACTGTCCCTATTTTGCGCAATCTATATATTGAGATCAACATCATAACCGTCGACAAAAGCAATCAACGGTGTACGGCTCAGGGCATCGACATGTGTCATCAGTTCGCCCCTGCGGTGTCGGATACTATAGTCGAAATTTTCTAATTCCAATGCCCATCTGGCTATTCTCGGGTTTATTAACTTCTTATTCAACGTCAGTGTAAGCGAGTTACAATCAGTCACTATTGTGAACAATATACCCTCCAAATATACCCGAAATCGTCTCAGAGCATATATGATGGCCAGAGTTTCCAATTCGAAGCTATGGTACTTCGACTCTGCCTTAGAAGTGCACTTCGAGTAATATGCTACCGGGTGAAATTTTCGGTCACTCTGTTTCTGCATCAAAACTGAGCCGTAACCCTTGGAGCTAGCGTCCGTATGCAGTTCCGTTTCACAATGCGGGTTATATACCGCAAGCACAGGTGCATTGACTAATTTATCCCTCAACGTCAGAAATGCCTCCGCACACTCATTCGTCCAGCTAAAATTTTTGTTCTTCAACTCCGTTAGAGGTCTCGCTATTCTTGAAAAATCCAGAACAAATCTACGAAAAAAAGAGAATAGGCCCAAGCATCGTCCCACCTCATCGTGGTTAGTGGGCATTGGATATTCCTGAATTGCTCTGATATGGTCCATATTGGGGCGAATACCATTCGCATTAACCCTATAACCTAAGTAGTCCAATTCGCGATATGCAAATTTACACTTTTCCAAATTTAATTTGAGTCCGGCCGCCCTCAAAGCTCGTAATACGTCGCCCAGGGTTTCCAAATGCTCCTCTATAAATTCTCTTAGCACCATATTAATGAATCGTTGAAAAACAGCCCCTGCGTTCTTAAGACCAAACGGCATATAACAATATTCGAATTGTCCTAGAGGGGTCACGAAAGCAGTGTATTGGATTGAGTCCTCATGCATCGGCACCTGGTGGAAGCTATTCTCTAAGTCGAGTGTTGAAAAATACTCTTTATTTCCTAAGTAGTCTAGGCAGTCCTCAATTACCGGCAAAGGAGAATTATCCATGAGAGTAATCTTATTTAGCGACCGGTAGTCTATCCACATTCTCAGGTCCCCGTTCTTACGTCTCACTAACACAATTGGGGAAGCGTATGGCGATTCACTTGGACGAATTATGCCCTTTGCCAATAATTCTCCCAGTTTTACTCTAACCTCATTCCTTTCCTTGTACGAAAGTGGGCGCGGAGCACTATATACCGGTATGTCGTTCGTTAGTCTGATCTTCATACAATAGTCCGTTTTTATTAAGGCACTATCCAAATTAGCAAAATTATTTTCATCTATAACTGTCCTTAATGCGTAAGCATCAGCTGAAGTTACATTGCCACCTATATTTATATTAGTTCGTGTCTCGATCGCACCAACCGTTTGCATTATTTCTCTACATTCAATGTTCTCATCGATTACATCTAACTCACTTTCATCAACTCTATCCGACCCTTCTCGCTCAGAAGCAACTAAGTCAAAATCGTTAAATTTCTTTACCACATTCATTTTCTCTTTCATACATATGTTCTTAGCTTCTACAAAATTATCCCTATCATTGCCCACATAAAAAGGCAACAACTTTAATAAATTACTATCACACCTGGTGGCTGAAACATTAATTTCCCCCTGTGGATCTCTGTACAAGTTAAATAACATAAGCGCACTGATTATTTTATTGCTTGGTTTTATATTTTCTGAATTCATTTCTACAAGCTTTTTTTTTTTGTAAGTTATTTTAATTGTACATAAATATATATTAAGTTTCGATAAGAGATCACGCCCAATTAGCATCGGTACTACAGCCTCTTCGTCTGGCAAAATAAGGACATCGTGAGTCACACATCTGTTCGCTAAAAAAATTTTACGTTGGACACGGCCGAGCATATTTATTTTACCATTCCCCACACCGCGGAAATGGGTTCCCATTTTCTTATATTCGATTATAAATGGGACAATAGACTCACTTACGTAGCTAATGGGACTACCCGAATCGAGCAAAGAAAAAATTTTTATTAACTCAGTGCGCTTATCTTTCTTAACAAAGGCAACACTTTGGAATGCATACAAGGATTCGTCAGCAATGGCAGCAGTTATATTCTTCTTCTTGCGGCAATTTTGGTGGAAATGACCCATTTCCGCACAGACAAAGCACGAATTTGGTGGCCGCTTCGGCTTCTGGCACTAGCTTTGGTAGTGCCCAAACTGCGAGCAGTTGTAGCAGCGGATCTCAGCATCGGATGATTTCGCAGCACTGCTTCCACTAATTGTGGGCACCTTGGTTTTGCCGGCGGCTGCTGGGTTGACAACCTTTGTTGCCACGGTGCGTGTCTGGTGGCGTCGGTGTTCATACCGATCCATACGAGTCACCAATTCATCGATGGTCTCTGCTCCGTATAGGTAGGAGATTGCGTCGCTGTTGTCTGGTATACCATCGATGATAATATCCACTAATTCCTGCTCCTGGATATCGGACTTGGCCGCAATTGACTGCATATTGACCAGGTAACTTACACAGGATTCGCCGGGTTTCAAAGTGCGTGATCGTAGTTGCCGGTACACGTCCTGTCGTGACACTGTACGCTTGAACATTTTTATTAAGTTCGCTTTGAATCCGTTGTATTCCAGCAGGCCTAAATTGTTTGCGTGCTTCTTTGCTGTTCCCTCCAACCGCCGACGAACGCCTACGCACTTTTCCTTTTCTGTGTAACCACAAATGTTTGCGTAGTCTTCGTACTGCAGAAACCACTTAAATATATCGTGGTGGTCATCTCCACTAAATGGTGGTGCAGCGGCGACCAGCTCCATCAAGTCAATGCGACGAGAGTATGGGACGGGTTGGTCACGCATTTCTAAATCCCGGATCTGTCGTTGTATTTGCAGCATCTCAAGCCGAATCTTCAGATTCTCCAGTTCCTCTTTTGCGCTACATGAGCTGGCGTTGGCTTGATACCATTCGATATTTTCAGCAGCATCGGGCATATTTTCGGCCGGCACATTGGCCGCAGGCGCATTGTCAGCAGGTGCATCAATATTAGGCACATTGACGGCAGGCACGTTCACAGAAGGCACATTTACAGCGGGCACGTTTACAGCAGGCACGTTTACAGCAGGCACGTTCACAGTATTGACATCAACTGCAGCAGCCTCATATGCATTTACAGCGGGCACGTTGGCAGCAGTTACGATGGCTCTTAATTCACTGGCCGTTGATGGGTCATTTGACACAACGTAATTTTCGTCTTGGTCTTCATATCTGTTCGACACGTTTTGTCCCTTTGGAATCACGTCGTACAGTGTCCGCAGTTGGCTTAATGTGGCCGATTCAGGAAAATCAATTCCGGCCGCAATCAAAGCCTCTATCATCATATAACGGCTTGGGCGCAAATCCATTGACATCTTGTTGATATTTCGATTTTTCTTTTTTTATCCTTCTGTTGCAGTTGCATCCCACACCTGAATATTGTAGCAGCTTATATTTATTTTTATTAATTTGTATTTGCTTAAATTAGAGTTTTATAAAAAGGTTGACTTGCTCATACGAGTTTCTGAAAATGAATGACACGTTTTATTTTTCAGGAAATTGCAGTTGTCAAAATTACAACATGAAGATGGCTGCAACTCGACGAAACATCTGTTGTTGCATTCACTATGTTAGAGTTGCCAGAAGACAGATCACTACATTATAATACTTGTTTTCAAGTTCACAAATATTTTGATCGTTTAGGTTCTTTTAGTTAGGATCTTTAGATTCTAACTTCCAGACTGCGCCAATTACGTTGTTTAAAAAAAAGAAACACTAGAATTTTTCGGTTTTAGCACCAAACAAAAATGTTCTTTATTTATTAACATTGATCTTAAGACTAACTAAAATTTTGTTTCTATGTTCTATATATTTTAAAAAAATGCCATCGAATATTTTTTTTAATGTCAACAAAACCGAAAACATAGTAGAACTTTTGTTTTCAGCCTTTAAAAAATCAAAACGATGGATAAGCGTTATTCGCTACATTTATTTATTTAATTTTTTATTATTGTACTGAAAGCATGGCGGAATTTTTTGCCTTCAGTTTGTTACTGCAATATTACTTGATACATTTTTATTCTTAATGTTAATGAACTGAAAGCAAAGCAAAAATTTTGATTTCAATTTGTTAATGAAAACAATAAGCAATGTGTGTATTTCTTTATTAAATCTTCTACGCTTGTTTCAGTGGCGCAGGTTGAATTTGGGTACGGATATGTAACTCGCGTGGTCACGAACAGACATGGAGTGATCTAAATGTCATTGCCCCTCATCCGATCGATCTCTAACTTGGTACATACACTTGCTGTGAAAAAAAGATTAACTTTGACTTAGTCACGCACAGTCACGGAGTGATCTAAATGTCATTTCCCCTCATCCGATCGAACTCAAACTTGGTCCATACACTTACTGTGAAAAAGATTAACTTTGACTTAGTCACGCGTAGTTACGCATGGTCACAGTCACGGAGTGATCTAAATGTCATTTCACCTCATCCGATCGATCTGAAACTTGGTCCATACACTAGCTGTGGAAAAAAGATTAATTTTGACTTAGTCACGCACAGCCACGCATGGTCACGCACAGTCACGTAGTGTCTAAATATCATTTACCCTCAACCGACCGATCTGAAACTTGGTCGATATACATGCTGTAAAAAAGATCAACTTCGACATAGTCACGCGCAGTCACGCACAGCCACGGAGTGATTTAAAACTCATTTTCCCTTATCTGATCGATCTAAAACTTGGTCGATAGACTTGCTGTGAAAAAAGATTAACTTTGACATAGTCACGCACATTCACGGAGAGATTAAAACCCCGCTTCCCCTCATCCGATGGATCTGAAACTTTGTCCACAGACTTGTTGTGTCCAAAGATTAAAAACTCAAAACTCGTATGCATAAGGAAAGAAAGAGTTTTAATAAAAACTTTGTTTTTATGGGTTAGATTATTTATGACATAAGTAAGACTTTCGATTTAATAGACCATTCCATTTTGATTGAAAAATTAAGAGCAATTGGTGTCGTGGATTCATCAATTACTTTATTTGGAAGTCACTTATCTAATAGAAAGCATTTTGTGCAAATTGGAAATGCAGCGAGTGACTTCCTACCTGTTGAGTGTACATTGACGATATAAAAATATGACTTTCAAAGGCAAAATAACCATGTATGCTTATTGTACAATTATAAACATCGTTTGGTATTACAGACTGATATAGAGTATGATGCCGCGATGCTTGTAGAATATTTTCGCCTCAGCAAATTAATTGTTAATGCAGACAAAACAAAATTCATTAGGTTTCGACCGTACATATTAAAGAATGATGCAGATATGTCAGTTCGTATTGATGGAGAATTGGTTAAGGTGTCCGAAAGAGTGAAATATCTTGGAATCCACTTATCAAGCAATCTCTCGTGTTTATACACATATAAATGTTATTAGATCCAAAATATATTTAGGTATAAGCATACTTCGAAAATTGATACAAAGTTACAGATTTACTATGCACTAGTTAATTGTCAATTGATATATCTACCCATTGCATATGACTTCAGATATACTGCTTTGAAAACACTGGAATCGTCTCAAAATAAGTCTTTGAAATTAGTTTATAATTTACCACCCCAATATTCCACTGAGGAATTGTTTAAATAATATGCAAATACGGTTCTTCCTTTTAAAGGGATTTATAAGAAAGATTTACTTTTATTTGTGTTTAAATCGGCATATGGAGTTGGAAACAATATAATACAGTTTAGTCGGCATATTGATTGTTCAAATATAAATACGCGTCATAGACATTATTTCAAACCTGTAAGGTGGAGATTGGAATTAACAAAACAAAGGATTGAATTTGCTGGACCTAATGAATACAATTGTTTACTGCAATATATTAAAGAAAAAAATTGAATTTCTACTTTTAAATCGTGTATAGAAAAATACCTTCTTGAAAATTTAGAAACACTTTTGTAAATATACCCGTAAAATTTACTGTCTGAATAAAATTATCATAAATTTTTATTTATTTTTATTTTATAAAATTTGTTTTTTAAAGAACTAAAATATTATTGCCAACTAGCCACTATTAAAGTCAATATGGCGCAGAGGCATAATATGTATTATGTATAAATATTTTTTTGTATAAAAGAAATTAAATTAAATACAAAAAAAATTTATATATATTATGAAATAAATTGAATGAAATCAATTAATATGTCCACAGCAGTAACTATATAGATAACTATTCAATTCTTAATGTAATAATAATTTCAAAGATATAGATTGTTTTTCACAACCAAGTTAAGCACGATTCTCTTTTACAGAAAGCAGACTTGGCTGTCGCACCAATGACTATAACGCACGCCCGTGAAAGTGTTATTGATTTCACAAAGCCATTTATGAATCTTGGCATAAGCATCCTGTTCCGGGTACCTTCAACACCACCAATAAAGCTGTTTTCTTTTATGAATCCACTGGCATTTGACATTTGGCTCTATGTTTTGGCAGCTTATTTTTTAGTATCATTCACCATTTACACGATAGCAAAGTTTTCTAAAATGGAGCAACCAAAAAACCGAGAAAACCAATGCACTAACTGTCAAAGCCGCATTCTTAACTTATCGAATAGTATTTGGTTTACTATTAGTACTTTGATGCAACAGGGTTCTGATTTGTTGCCGCAAGCCTTATCGACACGGATTGTAGGAGCCATTTGGTGGTTTTTTACTCTAATTATTATAGCTTCGTATACAGCAAATTTAGCAGCTTTTCTCACTGTTGAACGGATGGTAACCCCAATCGAAAATGCTGAAGATTTATCTAGTCAAACGGAAATTGTATATGGCACCTTAGACAGTGGTTCAACCATGACATTTTTTCGCGATTCGTTAATTGAAACATACCGTAAAATGTGGCGAAACATGGATACCAAAAATAAAAAAATTGCCCTTACTAGTACATATGACGAAGGCATTAAAAGGGTTAAAGAAAGTAATTATGCTTTCTTAATGGAATCGACAATGTTGGACTATGTAGTACAGCGCGATTGTAATCTTACTCAAATCGGTGGACTCTTAGATACCAAAGGTAAACAAATCATCTTTTATAACTTACTTTCTATTTATTTGTATACCTGGTGAAGAAATGAGTTTGAATATTGTAGTCGCATTGAACGAGCATATGAAATCCAAAGATAGAATTTTTATTCCATGTAACAATCTGCGGTCACTAGGGTTAGTCACTTTTTTTTTGCAAAGAATGCTCTCGCAGTATGAGGTAGGGCATGAAAAACTATGAAGAACAGCATGTTTAGTTTTTGGAAATGGTGAAAAAATCTTCCCCGCAAAATGCATTTACTTTTGCTCGAAACTGCTTTTTATATACTCTATACCACTATGTGGTTTGGTTATATTGACTCTGTGTTGCTGTTTGTAACTACCAAAAATATTTGACCTTTTGTTATACCGATCGACTCAGAATCACTTTCTGAGTCGATTTAGCGATGTTCGTCCGTCCGTCCATCCGTCTGTGTGTCCATGTAAACCTTGTAATGAAACTACAGGTCGCAAATATGTATATATTTTGATGAAATTTAGTATATAACTTTCAATCGTCCATACGATGAATGCTATTGAAATTGGTGAAGTTCGGTCCATGTTCAGACCTAGTCCCTATACAAATGACCCCTATGAAATCGACATAAATTGCCATAAGATCCAAATTATCATATACATCTCAGTCAAATTGGGTTTGTATATGTTTATTATATCCATTAATCACTAGTCCAAAAATAATCCCTTCAGGACAATTCTTAGTCATAGGCCCCATATAGAACTGCTTCCCGATCTTCACTTAAATCTATCAAGAAACAAAAATATTGCACAGATTTTTTCCAAATTTGGTTTGTATATATTTTTGTGTATATATAATAGTGACTTTACCAAATATGGTCGGGATAGGTCCATTTTTCGACCTATGCCCCGTATAAACATAGCACCTGATATGAACTTTTTCATATCTGCAGCCAAAAAAATTAATAACAATGCCACTCAAATTTGGTTTATGCTTATTTTCTATATCCAATTAGTTGGACCGAAGAGAAAGGGTTTCTAAACCATGGTATAGGGTATCGTATGGTCGGTCTAGACCGACTATGATGATCTTACTTGTTTTATTTAAAATTTTTTGTGATATCTGGCAAAAGTACATGCATTTTACGGGGAAGGTTTTTTTTTCCATTTCAAAAAAATAAACATGCAGTTCTTCATGGTTTTCCCTGCCCTACATCATATTGCGAGAGCAATTCGATATTCGACAAAAGTCGAAAAAGTGACTAACCGCAGTGGCCACGGTATAATGAGGTTTTGTCGATGGTAGTAACTACCACAAATACTGGTAAACGCATTATACTAATTCACTCAAAATCAGTTTCTTAGTAGATTTAATAATGTCTGTCGTCCGACTGTTTGTGTGTACTTGCAAATATTGTGAGCAAACGGGAGGAAGCAATGCAATTTTTTATATAATGTGGCTGTAAATCAGATTTACGGCATCAACTGATAATTAGAGACAAGCAACATATTAAATTAAGCTGTTCAATTACAGGCGCTTTACCTTCAGTATAGTACAATTAATATTAACAAAACTGTGTAGCATATTATAATCATTACAAATTCTGCGGAAAGGATAAGAAATAGCATAACTTAATCTATAAGGTACGTTAAAATTTCAAATTGAGAAAAGAAACTCAAGGTTTATGCAAAGATAACACCCAGCTACTCAACTTTTTGGAGATGGCAAGTTGTCATAACTGATAACATGGATTCCGTCTTATTGATTCATGTTCCAAACACAAGAGGGCGTTTAGTAACACATCGATCAGAAAACTCTTTAACCCATCATTTAACGAAACCAAGAGTAGATATGGACTATTGACAAGTTCAACAAGATCAACAAGATCCAGGAGTGTTTGAATGGTGTCCAATATTATTCCATTTATACAATAATTGGTAAAATTTATTCACGTTCTGTATAATAGCATATGTTGACATAGATTTCAGAAAGCCATGTTTAAGTGGAGATATAGTCAAGTTCAGATGATATAAACGATAATCAGTAACAAGTTTATTAATTTAGAAATAAAACTTGGCTTTGATATTCCCTTACAATTTAACACTCCCCTTTCCACTCGACTTATAGAAATGTATAACAAACGATTCTTTACTAAAAGTAGAAAATAAGCGATCTACAAAACTCCTTAAAAACACATGTTTACCCTTATCCTGTGTAAAAAAAAAATACGTATTAGCTGTAAGTGGTTCAATTTTGCCTAATAGTAATTTATTATAAAAACATAAAATTATGTGTCATTTTTACAGTTTTCACATGAAAATATGGCTTTTACAAATAAAATGACTGCAGTTAGTACATTTATTTGAATATTTTGTACCGGATGAACGATGGGGGCATATATAGCATCGGGCCCTCCTTAGAGCGCTCTTTTCAACTGCTTCTCGGCATTATGGAACGACGTGATATTTTATCATGGAGAAGGGCATTACCTAATTCTTCAAAAAAAAAAAGACGACGTCGAAAGTGTTTTTGTTTGTTCCATTCAGCGTCAATGGCAGTAGAGATAACAAAAGCATTATATGCCGAAATTTCCAACATGTAAAATAAGAATTGTGGCCAACTATTTGATCGACGCTTGCAAGTATAGTTGCAGACTATTTGATCAAGTGTATCTACGCCGGACTTCGTACCGTTGTAAAAATGGATCATCTCGGGTTTTCAGTGCTATGATGTAATGTACTCAATAAAATGACAGAACGATTCTTTTTTGGTACAATGCACTATGGTCAATTTCGGCCAAAAATCTATACCTTCTTTGTTTCTTTATGTAACTAGTTGTAATTTGGTATGCGTGCCAATTTCGGCACGATGTATATAGGGGTTGACCAATAGAGTATGGACTATTTAAATAAAATAAACAAATCATTTGAAATTCTTATAAATATGTTATGTTATTATATAAAAGAATATATTTATAAGCTTTCCAACTATATAATTTTTGTCAAGATCGTCTTATTTCTGAAGATAGATACGAATATCCGTAAAATATTTTTTTTTTCTGCATATAAACTAAAAAATTACGAAAATCAGATTATAACAACACTACTCACGGAAATACCGACCATTTTAGTTGTTCCCTTTAAAATTGTTATAAAAATTACTACGTTTATAAAGGTCCGAGTTTTCCAATCCTTTCAAGATCTTTATAGCCGTTTTCCACTATATTTAAAGTGACCATATATTTTATGCTGAAATCCGGGACCAGTTCAAATAAATATAAAAAAAGCTTAACGCATTCCTCAGGACATAATTTTCATAGTTTATTTAATTGTTCCGAATTAGTATATCATAGATTTTTCATTTTATTCATTTAATTAATATAGAAAAAAAATAACAATAAAATAAAATTATTATTCTTTTAGTTTTTTATTACAAGAAATATATTTAATAAAAATAAACTAATAACAATATTTCTGTTTAAGTACAATTTAATATTTTCTTTGTACTTTTCCGCCTTTGAGTCAATTAGCCATTTTTGGGTTAATTCTGGGTTAAAATCTATGAAACTCCTTTTTTTATACATCGTTGAAAGGAGTGTTTACATAGATTTTAACTAGTAAAACCGTTAACGGTACTTAGATATTGCTCGCCACCTTCTCTCTTTATTTTTTAACTTATAAAATCAATCGTTTTGGTACCTTCGTACAATTCGTACACATAAACACCTTTCGCTGTGCATATTTCAAAAAAAGGTAATACATTCGTATTTACAAATAAAATAGAGATTTTATTTTCTCTTCTTATAAAACCTTATATTATATTGTGTTTTTATTTTTTATATATTTTTTGCTACATACGCAAACATTTGGTCCTGCGAACCGGATCCTGAGGAAAAATTTGGAAAATTTTTAAAAATTATTAATTTCAACATTCCCACAGCCTTCATCTTGTCAACACCAGCAAGAACCTGCAAAAACAACCCTTCACTTCAACTACAGCAGAAAACAATTAATTAAAAAGGTGCGTATAGTTCAGTTTTTTTTATGTGTGAGCTAAACAAAAACTTGAAAATTTAAAAAGTGTATAATTAAAATTAATTTAAAAAGAAAAAAAGTTTCATCGTTATTGAAATACTATTTTTTTTGCATACTTTTCGTTTTACAACCCTACGCGTTACGTTACATTACGTATATATTCGTTTATATTTTAATCGAAAGAAAAAGCAAAAGCCGTCGGGATTTTAAAAAAAAAAGTGATTAGTGCAAGTAATAATATAAATATTAATCATATCGTGTTTGTTTTAATCGAAGGAAAGAGAAAAAGCCGTCGGGATAGTTTAAAAAAAAAGTGTTTAGTGCAAATAATAATAATTTAAACAGGTTTACATTTAAACAGATATACATTACAATAAAGATTATAACTAAATCGGTTTTTCTCCTTTGTGTTATACATATACGCTCACGCGAACGTTTTTTTTCGTGTTTAAGCTGCTTAAGCTGAATAGTTTTTATTTCTCTGTACGTTCACGCGTTGGTTTTTTTTTGTGTTTATGCTCAAGAGTGTGTTCATTTCTCTTCACACTAATATATACGCACACGCATTGTGTTGGTTTGTTTTTTCTATAACATTGTTAGTCACCCTACTGTCCGTTTTAGTCGCGACATATCCAGTGTGTTTTTTATTAATTTTTTTTTTTTTGCAAATTTTGGTTTTGCTTCTAATTAGTTAAAATAATACCACATATTAAGAAAATAAAATTTTTTAATATAGTTTTATATTATTAGTTTATAATATATTATTATTTTTTCGGATTTTTTTTTAACGAATTTTTATATTGTTATTTAAATTAAATTAACTTATTTTAAAATAAATTCGAACCAAAATGCCGGGAACTGCACTTGATATTTTTATTCGCGATTCGGATACGCTCATTAAATTTGAAGCGAAATTCAACGATATTCGTGAGGAGTTACATTCGGTATTTAATCTTGAAATTCGTGGAAAAGAATTGGACTTGCTTTGGGAACAAGTAAAATCGACATATCGTACTTGTTTATCATATTTAGAAAATTCGGATGACGCGGAACCAGCGGATTTTGACGCGGCTGAATCGAAATATGAAGCCACTTTTAACGCGTACGTTAATTGTTTATCTAGGATTAATGAACGATTACATCATTTTAAATCCAACGCGACACCGAAAGAGCAGTCTCAGTCTTCTAGCGTAAACCTCAATTCAGCTGACAACTTTTGTCATAATTTAACGCTTCCGCCATGCGATACCGACGTTTTTGAGGGCGATTACATTTCTTGGCCCACTTTTAGGGATCTTTTTACAGCGGTTTATATCAATAACTCTCGACTTAGCAATATTGAGCGGCTATGCCATCTAGTTCGGAAAATTGTTTCGAAATGCCCTCTCACTAATCAAGGTTTTGATGTTGCGTGGCGCAACTTGAGGGACGCATATGATAATCCGCGTATGCTGGTTAATAACCAGTTAAAATCGCTATTTAGCCTTCCCTTTCTTGATAAGGAAACCTCGTCGGGATTAAAAACTTTACAACGCGGAATAAACGGTTGCCTTACGGCTATGTCAATTTATAATATTTCGACGCACAGCTGGGATCCTATTATTGTATTTCTTTGCATTCAACGGTTACCTTCGCAAACTGTTAGTCTGTGGGAACAGAGTATAAAGGACAAATCAGCTTTGTCACTCTGGAAGGATTTGGACCTCTTTCTGACAGAAAGAGTTCAAACTTTAGATTGTTTACGTGATCTTAGGGGTTCAGAATCTGCTAAACGGCTTTCTGAACCTAAAATCAAAGCGCATCATACCAATGCTGCTTCAACTTCAAGTGCTTCTTGTGTTCTTTGTAAGAATCAAGTTCACTTTTTACGTTCTTGTCATCGATTCAAAAGTTTATCTGTTGCGGATCGATTTTCTACGGTAAAAAAGTTTCACTGTTGTGTCAATTGTCTCGCAAGGACACATGAAGCTAAAAATTGTAGCAGTTCGTATAATTGCTCCATTTGTAACAAGAGACATCATACTATGTTACACCGTGAATTACCATCTTCTGAAGTTTTTATGGATACTAATCGGTCGAATTCGGGTGTTAGTTCGGTTTCTGTTTCTCGAGTTTCAAACTCCGTACCTGCAATCGCATCATCTTCGAATGCCAATCATGCCACAGCTCCTACAAATCGTCAAGTATTTCATACAGCACAAAGTAGGACTGTACTTTTAGGGACGGCTATGGTGAATCTTATTCATCAGGGTACTACGTACCCAGCCCGGGCCCTTATTGACCCTGCTTCTGAAGCATCGTTCATTTCTGAACGTTTGCAAAATCGCCTGAAAATTTTCTCGCATTCGACGAATGCTCAAATTTCAGGAGTTAATCAGGCAGTTACGGCAATGTCTAGAAAACTTTGTTCATTAAAAATTGGCTCCACCCTCGATTCATCCCTTGTATTGGAAACATTGGCACTTGTTTTGCCAAATATTTCGGGTAATTTACCATCATTTACAGTCCACTCGTATTTAAAGGAAAATTTGCCAAACCTTCGTTTGGCCGATATTAATTTTGATGACAGTCGACCTGTTGATCTTTTGCTTGGCGCGGATTTATATCCAAGAATTCTGTTGGGAGAAATCCGTCGCAATATTTTGGGCTCTTTACTAGCTCAGAACACTATTTTTGGCTGGATTATTACTGGTCCAGTTGTACAACCTCAAGTTCAGGTATATTCTACGAATGTCGAATTTTCAGAGGAAGATTGCCTTAACAAAAATCTTTTGAGATTCTGGGAACTTGAGGAAACTCCTAAAAGAAAAATTCTGTCTCCATTTGACAAATTTTGTGAGGAAAATTATAAAGCGACTACTCGTCGCGAATCTGATGGTCGATATGTAGTGACTCTCCCATTTAAGCATGAATTTCCTGAAAAATTTTCTTTAGGGACTTCAAGACCTGATGTTATGGGACAATATCTTAGGACCGAATCATCTTTACTGCGTAGACCTGAAATTAAGGAGATGTACGATGACGTCGTTAGGGAGTATTTGGACATAGGACATATGAGACCGGTATTACCAAATTTTTCATCTCCTACCTCTTTTTGTTATTTACCTCATCATCCGGTGGTAAAACTAGAACGTAAGACAACTAAATTGAGAGTTGTTTTCAACGCTTCAAATAGAACTTCTAATGGAATTAGTTTAAACGATTGCCTTTACGTAGGACCTACCTTACAAGCAGACTTAGTTCTACTTATTCTTAGATGGCGTCTGTTTAAATTCGTCTTCAATTGTGATATTACTCAAATGTATAGGCAGATTCGGGTTGATCCTTCTCATACCCCTTTTCAACGAATTTTGTTTAGGGATTCTCCGACGGAGACTGTAAGGGACTATGAATTACAGACAGTGACTTTTGGCGTTAACTGCGCTCCATACCTTGCCATTAGGACGTTATTACAACTCGCGGACGATTCTGAGGCTGAGTTTCCTCTCGCAGCACATATTCTACGAAAGTGCATGTACGTTGACGACGTTTTGACAGGGACTCATGACATTTCGACTGCATTAATGGCTCGTGATCAACTCGTCGCTGCTTTGGCCTCTGCTAAGTTTCAGCTAAGAAAATGGACTTCAAACGAACGGAGTATTTTGAAAGACATACCTTTGGACCATTTAGTTGACGCTAAATTATTGACCTTTATAGAATCGAGTACTTCAAAGACTTTAGGAATTCAGTGGAACGCTCAGTTGGACTCGTTTTATTTTAGTGTGACTCCTATTTCATTAAAATCTGGGTATACTAAGAGGGAAGTCTTATCGACTATCGCGAAATTGTTTGATCCTGTAGGTTGGTTAGGTCCTGTAATTGTGGTTGCTAAAATTATCATGCAAAAAATTTGGCTTGATAATATAAATTGGGATGATATGCTTCCAATTTCGACGGAAGTTGAATGGAAAAGATTTGTAACTTCTTATCATGAGGTAAATACTATTCGTATTCCAAGATGGGTTAATTATTCGCCGGGAAATTCTGTTGAGCTTCATGTTTTTTCTGATGCCTCGGAAAAGGCATACGCGGGGGTGATTTATATTCGAATTCAGGCCTCTAACGGCGAAATTCATACTCACCTACTTTCATCGAAAACCAAAGTAGCCCCCATCAAATCAATTTCTCTACCTCGTTTAGAACTGTGCGGGGCGGTGTTAGCCTCTGAACTTTTGAAGACGGTAATAGGTGAAATTGATATTAAAATTGATCAAATTTACTGTTGGACTGATTCGACGATAGTCCTTTCTTGGTTAAGGAAAACGCCGTGTTCCTGGACCACATTTGTAGCGAACAGAGTATGCCGCATTCAAGAAAATGTAGGAAACCATAATTGGTATCATGTTCGTTCTGAGGATAATCCTGCAGATTTAGGTAGTCGTGGTACCTCTCCCACTGAGCTGGAGAATAGTGAGCTTTGGTGGCATGGTCCAAGATGGCTGGGTCAAGATAAAGTGCACTGGAATATAACGGATCTAAGTTATCTTGACACTGACATTGAGGGTCGGGTTGTCAAAACTCATGCTTCCTTCTTTACGGACGTTAAGGGGGAAGATATATATGTGGATATTTTGAATAATTACTCTCGTCTTGATCGAGCTCTTCGGATAATCTCATATATTTTGAGGTTCTTTTACAATAGTCATCCAGCTCATAGGTCAAATCGTTATATGAATGTGGATAAAATCGTTGCTGGTTATGAAATCAGAAGAACAAAATTGCATTTAGCCATTGTGGCTCAGAAACATCACTATGCAGATGAATATAAGTGCCTGTTAGACAAAAAACCGTTAAGTTCAAAGAGTTGCCTTATTTCTTTGAATCCCTTTCTCGACAAAGACGGTGTGATAAGATTGAATGGTCGCTTGGTTAAATCACCATCCCTTTCATATACGGAGAAATATCCTATTATTTTACCTTATTCGAGCCGATTTACTCAATTGTTAATAGAATTTGTTCATATGATTTCCATTCACGGTGGAAATCAGTTGATGTTGCGAATACTGCGCATTGAATATTGGGTTCCACGCTTGAAGTCGAAAATTCGTGGGGTCATTGGTCGTTGTAAACGGTGTATTATTGACCGTAAAGTATCTTGTCGTCAAATTATGGCGGCTCTGCCCCCTGAAAGAACTACTCTTACTAGACCATTTATGACAACGGGCGTTGATTTTGCTGGTCCCTTTGACATCAAAAGTTTCACGGGCAGAGCTTGTAGGATAACGAAGGGCTACGTTTGTATTTTTGTTTGCTTTTCTACGAAAGCAATTCATTTAGAAGCCACGTCTGATTTATCGACGCCTACTTTTTTATCTGCCTTTAACAGATTTATTTCTCGACGAGGTTGCCCCTACACTTTATTTTCGGATAATGGCACAAGTTTCGTAGGTGCATCGCGTGAATTAGAGAAGGATTTTAAGATATTTCTTAAGGAAAGTCAGATTGCAGTGGGTTCTATTTATGGTATTCAGGGTTTAACTTGGCGGTTTATACCGGCCGGGGCACCTCATATGGGTGGCCTTTGGGAAGCCGGGGTCAAGAGTTTTAAACACCATTTTCGTAAGGAAGCGCAATCTTTTAAATATACTTTTGAAGAACTTTCTTCAGTTCTCGCAAGAATCGAAGCTTGTCTAAATTCACGTCCTCTTTGTTCTATGGCGGATAACCCTCGGGAACCAGTAGCTCTTACTCCTGGTCATTTTTTAATAGGTGGACCAATACTTGCTCCCCCGGAGCCTGAAATTAATGAATCTTCGATAAGTCTTGTTAATCGATTTCGAAAAATGAAAGCGTTGTCTCAACTTTTTTGTCGCCGATGGAAAGAAGAATATTTAATGACGTTAAATAAGCGCTATAAATGGAAATATCCGGAACGCGATCTACAGGAAAACGACTTAGTCGTTATCAAGCATGAAAATCTACCTCCAACATCGTGGCGTTTAGGCCGGGTCATAAAAGTTTATCCGGGAAGTGACGGTCGCGTAAGGGTCGCGGATATTCGTACTGCTAATGGGGTTGTAAAACGACCAATAACCAAACTGGTCATTTTGACCGAATAATTTACACTTTTTCTTCGATATTTTCTTTAAATTTTTTATTGTTTCATAGAAATATGGAATCTCTCCCTAACCTTTTTGAGATGCTCTGCTCGATTATGAGGATGCTATGGCGCAATACACCGTTTTTTGGATGGGCCATATCTGGCCCATCTCCATTGTAGAGTCCTTACTGGCTCATATGTAGAGTCCTTACTGGCTCAAATTGTAGAGTCCCTACTGGCTCATACTTATTTATAATCAATTTTCCATTGGGGTCCCTACTGGCCTATGGAAAATTGTTACGTCGAGGTCCCTACTGGCCAATTTAAGTGTTAAAAAAAAAAAAAAAAAAAAAAAAAAATTTGAATTCAAGCTCACATTTTTAAACTGAACTATGCCTTATTTTAAGATACTTAAGTTATTTGTTAAAGTATTATTGTTGCAACACACCTTGATGTTGCAAGGTGGCCGGCAATGTTTAAGTACAATTTAATATTTTCTTTGTACTTTTCCGCCTTTGAGTCAATTAGCCATTTTTGGGTTAATTCTGGGTTAAAATCTATGAAACTCCTTTTTTTATACATCGTTGAAAGGAGTGTTTACATAGATTTTAACTAGTAAAACCGTTAACGGTACTTAGATATTGCTCGCCACCTTCTCTCTTTATTTTTTAACTTATAAAATCAATCGTTTTGGTACCTTCGTACAATTCGTACACATAAACACCTTTCGCTGTGCATATTTCAAAAAAAGGTAATACATTCGTATTTACAAATAAAATAGAGATTTTATTTTCTCTTCTTATAAAACCTTATATTATATTGTGTTTTTATTTTTTATATATTTTTTGCTACATACGCAAACAATTTCATAAATAAGTGTAAATATTTAAAGTACACGTTAATTAAGCGTATTTTTCTGCTGAGTGAATTTTTTTTTAGTAAATCTTCATTACTAGAAATAAACTTATAAAATTCTTCACATGAATAGGAGAAATTACATTTCACTTGCAGTATCGCTTTTAATGTATCCACGCTTAACTGCGTTTTTTCAGTGGTCCAATACCACTGCAAATACTCGTTCGGTGGTAGCATTAGTGCCTGGTAAGCATAATGCAAAACCAACTATTTTGTTAATATTTTTGAACGGTATATTATTTGTATGAAAGTGATTAAATATTTCTAACCACCTTACATCGGTTGGAATTTTTTCATCATTCCAAGCATTTACTTTTGCTGTATCAACATATTTTTTTACATATGTAATCTCATCTTTATCAGCATCGAACATTTCCAAATTATGATTAAATTTTGAGATAAATTCAAAACTTTCTTGTACATTTTGCCAATTAACAATGCTTTTTAGATTAATCCATTTAAAACAATAATAATGTTCAAATTGTGATACACGAACTTCTAAATATTGAATACATTTTTTATAAAAATTATTCGTATTGGTTTTGAAGGAATTTGTTTTGGACCAACCATTTTCTGCTAAATTTCTTAGCTGACTATGGACATTTAGAGGTAGATACTGTATATCCATTATTTCTTTTAACCTCAATTTTAAATTGTCTATTTCTGTAAAAACTTCCATAATTGTAATTTTATCACCTTCGATACTCTTCACTGTATTGTGAAATATTGCTGCCTGACTATGCATAAAATATAACCACAATTCTGAGCTATCTTCTTCGAAAAATTTATGCAGAACTATTGGACAGTTGTCGATGGATAGGAAATATGATTTTAAGGGAGCATATTATTTTAAAATTCGTTCAATGGCGGGCATCATAGCCAACCACCTGGTCTTACTGTCGCCTAGCAAGCGCATGTATTCCACCTCTGCATCTTCACAGAACTCTTTTAATAATTCAACCCTTACTGTATATATGTATATAAAAGTGACTGTAAACTTTAATTATGATTCCTTCAATATCAATAGGAAGTTCATCTGCTGCTGACTGAATAGTATTGTGCACTATTTGTGCAGCACATCCTACACCAATAATTGGCTTCTGAATATGGTTCTTAAGTTTACTATATACATTATTTGTTCCATTTCTAAGTAGACCACCAAAGTTTGTATTTGCATTATCTGCGCAAACAGCTACAATTTTATTTTCTAAACGAAATTTCTTCAATATTTCTATAATTGAGTTAGCTATTATTTCCGAATTTTCACCTGGAAGAGATACAAAATCTAAAAGTTTAATTTGTACACCTTGTTTGTAATCAAAAAAAGAATTAATGACGGAAATAATTTAGTTTCTTTATGATTTGACGCATCTGTAAATATTGTAATGAAATCAATATTTTCCAAAATTTTCATAAGTTCCTGAATTGTATAAGGTACAAATACATTTTTTATAATCGCTTCGGTTTTGTGCGAGTGCAAGTAAACTTTGGCTCGAATAATGTACGAATCAGCTTAGATGTACAGTCTATTGATCGGAATGTTTGATTATGCATTATATTGTGATATGCAAAAACTGCTTCGGCGCTAGCTAATTCCTTTTCTTTCGAACCAAATTCAACTTTTCGAAAATAACAATTTAATTTGTTTGAAGAAGCTGAAGCTAATAATGCTCGTTTATGTTTATCCGACGAAACATGTCTGGTTATATCATTTTTACCACCCGAGCCAGTCGAGAAGTCACTGTTACATATATCACAATGAACACTATTTTCAATTTTGCTTTTTTTTATAAAAGAAAATTCCTTTTTCAACTCGTCAGTAAATGGACATAATTCTCTGGAATTTGAGATTATTTTTTTTATTTAGAATTTATATTAGAAGTAATATACATATTAAAAATTAATCAAAATATAAATACAAACCTTTTTGTGGACACAATTATAAAAAAAACTTTAAACTTTTCACTTTTGTTTTGTACACTTCAACTTTTTAAACTGAAATAGCAATTATAGAAATAGATTTTTTTTAAATACTTAAGCAATGTGATTTCACTAAAAATTCATGACATACTTTAATTGCAACAGTTGAATTTTGAATTTAAATAATTGTTACCAGTTGAACCAAAGCAGTGTTATTTAATTGAAAAAGTTACTTTACAAATAGATGGCAATAATAAGGTAAGATGTACAATACGGGACACTTTACGGGACAATTTTCAATGCAGCACATACGATTTAAAGCCGGGAAAGTCCCGCATAATCCGGGACGTATGGTCACTTTAACTATATTCCCTATTTCTAAAATTAACTCTCATATTAAAAAATTTTTTTTTTTAATTTTATTTATTTTATACTACATTATATAATATGTAGATACAGAGATATTTTAAATTGTTAGTCTAATCTTAGCAAATAAGATCTAAGGCTTCTTCGAACATCTCTTGTTTTTTTTTTCATTCTTTATTCTAATATTACTAATTAATAGATCTGAATATATAAGTAAATAATGAATGACGTCTTCGTTGTTCAATTTTCTTGATAATGTTCTGCTGTGATTGAGTCTGGCCGATTTGAAAATTTTGTTTGAAGCCTCTTGAGCTTCTTCTGTTAATGATCCTGTTCCACAATATCTGCACCATGTATTAATACTTTGTGAACAGTCGGAGGCATCTTTTACCATGTATAAAGGCTCACATAAAGTTCAGCAGTTTCATAACAAAAGTTTTTTTATTTTGTTTTATTAATTTCTTGTCCCGAAGCCAGTACTTGTAATATACATGCAAACCTTTTTACTAAATATACGTCAATGTTTGATATTTTTGCAACTATACAAAAATTTTTTAAAAATGTTCGTGCTACATTTCTATTGTTGGAATTAGCTGAATCAGGTCTTACCGCATCTATATTTATTCCCAGTTCTTTTTAAATTTCAGTTTGAATTTGTCCTTTTCAGGTTGCTTTTGAAATCTTATTTTCTTTTGATGCAAATGACATTTTAAAATCCATATTATAAGCAATATGGAGAAGACACTCCATAAAGCGTATCCAACAATGTAAAGTGCTCAATCCAAATTTGTAGTTGTTTACTATAGGTTGCAATGATTTAACATATGATAGGTTATTCACATTATTTGGATTTGCATTACATATATTGCAAGACCTGGTTGACGGCTGTTCTGTAAGGGTATTTATAACTTTTCCATCAACCATAGTACATAAGAGAGAATATTGGATCACAAGTTTGCGAGAATCTTCAAATTCAATTTCGGTAGGCAGTAATTGTTTTATTTGTTCCGTAATGTTTTTATATTCTTTTTCCACAACTTCCTTATTTTCTTTAATAAATTCAAACTGTATAGGCCTGCAAAACCGAATAGAGCCAGGTTTCTCGTTTTCTCAAATAATTTTGCTACTTGTTACTGAAATTAACTGAAGGGCAACAAATGCTATCATAAATATAGCCTTTTCATCAACATTTGTTTGCTTTTCTTCATTTTCCCACTTTTGATTAAAAATCTGTTGACCAGTTGATCCATCCATGCCCCATTTTCCAATTAACTCAAATTTTGTTTCACTTATATCTTTCAATCAGCCTCAATTGATAAAAAAATTCTTTTGGAAGTATGATCCAATAGCGCTTGAAGTTTTATAGAAGCCCCCTTTTCATTAATGCTTATATCTTCTGGATAGCAGTCTTTTTTCTGTATAGGATTTCAGGATAAGATGGATAACACAAGGGAACAATGATTCTGTTGATTAAGAACTGAATATTGTTTTTAAGGTTATTTGGGACGCTGAATCCAAATCTGCCCTTGGTTTTTTTCTATCAGCTCGACTTTTCGAGATATACCGTTATGTTCAAAATTAAGGCACTTCCGCTACATATATTGGAATAACTTGAAAACGGTTCACCATATTAAATTAAAAAAGAAATTAAGTAATAAAAAAAGATTATTTCATTTTTATGGTTGCGGTAGCAAACTCATAACGCCTATAAATTTTATTGTCCCTTTATGACACCTAGTCAGTTCACAGTCAATTAAAGAGAAAAAAGAAAAGTCCACTTGTTTTTATTGATGTGTGGTTTACCGTTGGTAACGGATGATTTTTTAAAGGAATTCCCCTGAACACATGTGTTCATTCATAAGTGACTGTCAATAAAATTGTGGATATAATTTTTTTTGGTACTTCAGTAAAAAACTACTAAGTATTTATATGGGTTCATTCAACCAATTTTTCTCATTCAACAAGTGTTTACGAAAGCGAAAAGTATAACGACAAAAAATATAAATCATTTTACATTGAACATTTAATCAGTCAACACAAAAAAGTTCAATTTTGTTCCCGTGTGTTATTTATTGAAAATTGTGTTACTTTGATATATACTTCAAAATTGTGCAATGGCTACGTCAAGAAACACCTGTAAAATCAATCCCAACTATTTTTGTAACATATGTGGCGAATACACGTTTATAAAAAATAGAAAAAGTGTGTCAGATTTTATTAAAAAAAATTTATTTTGACTACTTCGGATTTACCATGGAAACCCGTGACAAGTACTGGATTCCTAATACTGTATGTAAAAACTGTGTAGAGTATTTAAGGTTATGGGCAAACAAGCAACGGCCCCACTTCAAGTATAAAACACCAATGATCTGGCGGGAACCTTCGAATCATTATGATGATTGTTATTTTTGCGCTGTCAACATAACAGGCATTAATAAAACAAACCGGTCTAAATGGATTTATCCTAACGTGTTGTCTATTACCCAACCAGTCCTGTACTCTAGTGAGGATTCAGAACCACAACCATCTACATCTACACACAATTTCCACGACTTACGACAAAATGTTCCTTCACCAATTTCTGAATTTGGATCAGATGACTTGCATTTAGATATTTCTTCTGAACGCGAGCAATTTAATCAGGAGGAGCTTAGTGATTTAGTGAGAGACCTTGGACTTTCTAAAAAAGCATCTGAAATTCTTGCTTCTCGATTAAAGCAAAAAAATCTGTTAACCCAAGGAACAACAATTTCATACTACCGTAACAGAGAAAAAAACTTACTTCCATTCTTTTCCGAAGACGATGAATTTGTTTATTGTTCAGATGTTCCTGGTTTAGTAACAGCGATGGGATTAGAGGAGTATGATCCAAATGACTGGCGACTATTTATAGATTCTTCTAAACGCAGCCTAAAATGTGTACTTCTGCATAACGGTAATAAATTGGGTTCGTTGCCCATTGCACATTCAACTAAAGCTAAAGAAGAATATTCTACAATTGCCTCAGTTATAAATAAAATAAAGTACAACGAACACCGCTGGCTAATTTGTGTGGATCTAAAAATGGTGAATTTTCTTCTAGGCCAACAAGGTGGCTACACAAAATATCCGTGTTTCATTTGTTTATGGGATAGCAGAGCCAGATCTGAACACTGGAGTAAGAAAGACTGGCCTTCGAGGGAAGCTATGGTTCCAGGAAACCACAATATAGTTAATCAACCACTTGTGCCCAGGGATCGCATAATACTGCCACCTCTCCATATCAAGCTAGGACTTATGAAACAATTTGTCAAAGCTCTCAACAAGGACGGTGATTGTTTTAGATATATCAGTAAAAAGTTCAACAATTTGATTTCGGAGAAACTGAAAGCTGGCATTTTTGATGGCCCTCAAATCAAAAAATTAATCAATGATGAAAATTTTAGTAATTCCATGACAGATATTGAAAGAAATGCTTGGAATGAATTTGTTTGGATAGTGCGCAATTTCCTGGGAAACAAAAAGGGTGAGCACTATTCGGACCACGTGGATAACATGTTGTCACATTTCAAGCAGCTTGGTTGTAATATGAGCATTAAGGTGCACTACCTACACAGTCATTTGGATTGTTTCCCTGAAAATCTTGGAGACTTCAGTGAAGAACAAGGTGAACGTTTCCATCAAGATATCCGCACTATAGAGGAGCGGTACCAGGGTCACTGGGATAAGGATATGATGGCGGACTATTGCTGGAGCATTAAAATCCCTCTAAACAAGGTTATTTATGAAAATCTTATAAAAGAAAATTTTTCGATGAGTTGTAATTACATTGTAATATTTGTGTATTAAAATTTTTTATTTTTCTTTAAAATTCTCTTTTTGTGTTAAATTAAAAAGTATAGCTGACCATAAAAATGAAATAATCTTTTTTTATTACTTAATTTTTTTAATTCTTAGAATCATAAAAAACTAACTTATTACATACAAACACTTACACATTAGAAAATGTTATTTTTGTATGGAAATCGCGATTTATATCAATTCAGTAAATCGTGAACAAAATCAAAAGTTGTGCACCGATTGCAATGAAATAAAGCTCATTTTATTCGAAATATATTTAGCTAACTGTTTGTAGACCAAAACTGTGATTTTTGTCCCATTTTTATTTTTTAGGAATTTTTAAAGAACAAAAAAAATGTTTTTTTTAAAAAAATTTTATTTTTTTTTTCAAAACTTGAACGATATCTCTAAAACTACTTGGAAAATTTAAAAACAAAGTAAGCACGGCTTTAAGAGAATATTGTTTGCGAGTTTCGGATTTTTTTTTTAAATTTAATATGGTGAACCGTTTTCAAGTTATTCCAATATATGTAGCGGAAGTGCCTTAATTTTGAACATAACGGTATATCTCGAAAAGTCGAGCTGATAGAAAAAAACCAAGTGCAGATTTGAAATCAGCGACCTCAAATTAGTAAAAATTTGCTATAAATTTGAAATCAACACAAAAAAAGTTCAATTTTGTTCCCTTGTGTAATATTTAGCTCCAAACAACAATTCATTGTATGATCTTAAATTAGTATATTTTGCTTTTGTCAGTTGCAAGTACATAAACATAGCTAAAGCCCCATTATTTAATAGAATGTTTGTATCTACTGCATTGCACTTTATTTTACTTAGTTTCTGCGAAGCCTTGTGAACTAGAGATGACTCATATAGATTGCATATTTCAGTAATTTTTCTTCGTTTGCTTCTCTCTGAACATTCATTTAAAGAGATTGTTGGCCTTCCTCTATTGGATTGATTACTAGTTCCAGCATCCTTAAAAAACCATTATTAACAAAAGTTCTTCACAATTATTAGACTTATTTACTTACACAATCTTCATGCTCCAAATAATTAAAACTTGATTTTAACCATTGTGATTCACGTGGTTCAAAAACTGGCTTATACTTTTTACATAACGTCCACTTTTTCTACCAGTTGCTATTAAACTAAGCAACTTTTCTTTTAATACATCCACTTTAAAAATTTTGTTTGAACGTTCCTCTATAAATTTTACCATTATTGATCCATTAATTAATTCATCCATTTTTTTAGTTGGGTGAATAAAATAAAAATTAAAAAGCTCCCCGTTTGTGAATAACGTAGTCACTAAAATTGCTCTTGTTAATAGGTTGGAAAATCTTGGACGCTAAATTTTTGGATACTTACTTTTGAGACTTAGGAGTATTTAGAAATATAAAGTATCAACCTCTAAAAAGTCCTAAAAAAATTTCCAGGACTATCAAAACTTTGGTATGAGATTTTTCTAGTTATGGAAGGAAGCAATTTATCACCACTCAATAAATATACAAAAACTGTACTTTTTTATCTCAAACTAGAGAATATGATAAACTATAAACACAAGTTTATGGACTTGCCCTCTTTGAATAAAAAATATATAATAGAATTTTTCAGAAGTAAATATGAGTTAAAAAATAAGTTAATTTTTGAATGATTAATTGTAACAAACTAAATTTTTAATATGAAGAAGAACAATTAAATCATATGATTTAAAGTGTAGAGTTTAATTTGGCATAACAATTTTATCAAAAAAAAATTTTTTATTTTTTTGATTTTTGGCCAAAAATGACCATAGTGGAGTGGTGCAAAAATTTAAACTTTTTTTGTTGGAGAAAAGAGTGTTACAAAAGGAAATACAATATAATATATTTTTTTTGTACAATTTGTAACACACAGCATAAAACAAAATATTTCCATTTTTCGTAGTTAAAAGTTGGTAACGAAAATTCTTCTGAACTTTAAATATACAAATTTGTTCTCAGGAAAAATTTTGGACAAACTGGGTTAAAAATTTTTTGAAATTTATAAAAAGGTTGAAACAATTTTTACAATTGAGTCGAATGAATAAAGGCCAATTACTGTTTTTAAATATTGGTATTAAATAAGCTGTATTCCACATGAACAAAATACTACCTTAATAGAGGGTTGTTGTTTCTCCAAGAATTTTTTAACGCTCTAAGTAGAATAAAGGAGTATTCCACGAAAATTGAAAACAATTTATGGGTTATTTTTGGCCTATTTTGAGAAGTATTTACACTGCAATGTCTACAAGAAGAAAATGCAAATACGATATAAAGCAGGTCAGCGCATACTGTGGAAAATTTAATAGAACTCAGGCTGAAGATTTAACCACATCACTCGTTGAAATAAATCAAACGGAGTTGGACAGAAGGTGGTTCAAATCAGTTGAATCATATGAAACGTATATGCAAGAAGAGGATAAGGAGCTAGATAAAGATTCCAAAGATGAAATATCTATAAATTGCGGGGATACCACCGAGCTATATGAAAGAACTAAGGCAAATAAGATGGAAAAATCAAGGCGTGGTCATCAAGTTCAGCAGCAGCAGGAACAACAGTTGTTCATCACTCATCATCTGCGCTTAAATTACCAGCTTGCGATATACAGGTTTTTGAGGGAGGTTATGCCAAATGGCCAGAATTTCGCGATATGTTTCAGGCAGTATTTACAAATCATCCGCACATAGCGCTTGCACAGAAACTGTACCATTTGCATAGCAAAACCAGGGGGAGGCATACCAAATCGTGAAAAGGTTCGATTTGGTAGATGAAAATTTCGCTTTAGCTTGGAACGTCAATTCGACAAATTCAAAGCACTATCAATGATAGTCTATCGATTTTTCAATCTTATAACATAGAAATAAGAAATTGGGATCCTATCTTAATCCAGTTGTGTTCTTCAAAGCTCCCTGAAGAAACTTTACGTTCATGGGAAGACTAATGAGGCAGCCACAAGAATTTGCCCACATGGCATCAAATGAAATTGTTCCTTTCAAGAAGGACCGAAACTTTAGAAACTATTTCCAAAGAGTCAATATTTTTATACCAAATCGAAAATAGACAAGAGCAAATATCCCACATACAAGACACAATATCAATCTGAGCCACAACATCATTTAACTGACTTTGTAGATAGCATTCAGGCCCATTATTCCCGTAGTGCAGGAACGACTATTTTGCCCACGGCTCTGATTTATTTAGAACATCTAGGAGAATACTTCACGAGCTCTTTTAGATGCAGGATCGGAAAAAGTTTTATTTCAAAACGCATTCAACAATATTTTTCATTACCAACGGAAGCCCATAAATCCCAAATTTCTGGTCTTGGTGGAACAGTAGTAGGGAATTCTAAAGGCAAATTCTATGTAAAGTTGGGATTAAGAAAATCCGATTTTAAAATTAAAATAGAAGTAATCGTGGTGTCTAAACTATCGCATCTTTTACCGTCAAGGCCAGTTAATGTTCGAAATCTAGAAGCAATCAAACATATGAATTTAGCGGATCCATATTTCTATGTACCAGTGGCAATCGACATGATTATTGGAAGCGATTATTTGCCCTGTATAAATCTAAAAGGAGTCAAATCGAACATATCAAATTGTGTCGAAGCTAGAGAGTCGCAATTCGGTTAGTATTTGTCAGGCCCCGAGCCAAGCGATCAAATTCACTCTTTCAACACGATGGTCTCCACATCGGCAGATTTGGTTCTCCACGAACAACTAAAAAGGTTTTGGGAATTAGAGGAGCCCGAAACAGGTGAAATTGCGTCAGAGAGCGATATTTTCTGTGAGAATTTGTATCAACGATCGACTATTCGACAAGCTGATGGCAAATACGTAGTGAATCTCCCGTTTAAGGGACAATATACACACGAGATTTTTCTGGGACCTTCACGAAATGTGGCTCTGCACAATACCATAGGATGGAAAAAATACTCAACAAAACTCCAAATTTAAAATCTCAGTATCTGAACGTTCTATATTGATTTAGATCACATGGAAGAGGTTGTTCACTATGAGGCCAAAGCCGAAAACCAATTTTCATTCTTTTTGACAATGCCTCAAAGAAGACAGGCAGTGGATTCTCCCTGAATGATCTTCTACACCATGGACCGACTCTGCAGACTGATTTTATGAAAATAATTCTGAATTGGAGGAACTATAAGTACGTGTTTACCGGCGGCATACAGAAAATCTATCGCCAGATTTTGGTAAATGAAGCAGATCGCCCTTACCAACGAATTTTATTCCGAAACGAAGCGGACAAATCTGTCAACACCTTTCAATTGAAGACAGTGACTTTTGGGGTAAACTGAGCGCCTTTTCTAGCGATTCGCATACTTCTAAGGCTAACTGACGACTATAAGCGTCCAACATTCTTAAAAAAGAGATATATGTAAACGATATCCTATCTGGTGGCCACATTTTGGAGGAGGCAAAGCTTAAACAGAGTCAAATTTCAAATGCTTTGAAATCAGCAGGTTTCCCCATGAAAAAGATGACATTGTCTTCTGGATCATTTGCCCCGGGAGGATCTTCTGGACGAAAATTTTTTAAAACTTGACGATTCCAGCACAATAAAAACTTTAGGAATCCGTTGGAATACGATGACCGACTCTTTTTATTATGAAGTAGAAACCATAAAATCCAATTCAACCTCCACTAAAAGACAAATCCTATCAACAATTGCAAGGTTGTTCGACCCACTAGGTTGGTTAGGCTCAGTGGTGATAAATACTAAAATTTTAATGCAACAATTATGGGCAGCAAAATCTAATTGGGATGAAGTGGTTCAACTACAAATTCTATCAAAATGGAATTCATTTCTAGACAATTTACCTTATATCTCCACACTGAGAATTCCTAGATGGGTTGAGTTTTCACCCCTGTACCAAACACAAATACATGGATTCTGCGACGCCTCGGAAAAGGGCCACTGTGGTATGGTATACATTAGAACTGAAAGCCGAGAAGGCAAAATTATAAATCACTTGTTAGTGACAAAGACTAGAGTAGCTCCTTTAAAATGCACTACCATACCGAAACTAGAATTGTGCGGAGCTGTACTTCTTACTAAACTCATAAAAGACTTGACTGCAAGCGCCAAAATTTCATATGAATTATTTTTATGGACTGATTCATCAATTGTACTAGGTTGGCTAAAAAACTCACCAAACACTTTAAGAACTTTTGTTTAATAAGTTTTACAACTAACAATCACTGGAAACAATTGAAAACCGAAGACTATCCCGCATATCTGGGTACACGTGGCTGCTCCCCTAGAGAATGGCAAAAACCACGAGTTTTTGATCCAACAGATTTGGAAACAAAAAAAATTGCAAGCTTCTACTTAATAACAACGAATTGTGATGTTCTAGAAGATTTTTCGTTATTCGATCGAGCTTTACGAGTCCTAAGCTATAGCCTACGATGTATTAACAGATTTTTTAAAAGACCATTCTCAACTGAAAAGTTCGTCACAGCTCAAGAAATACCGTTTACGAAAAATCGGCTTGTCTCTATCGCACAAGAAAGACACTTCTACAAAGAGTATGTATGCTTAAAAGAAAATAAACCTCTGAATTGCAAAAGCAGGCTGCACACCTTAACTCCTTTCCATGACAAAGACGGTATCATACGAGTTGGCGGCCGACTAGCCAATTCAGGGTTAAGCTACAATGGATTCCACCCCATAATTATTCCCGAACAATGTACATTTGCTGATCTTTTGGTGAAATTTACACATCGCATTCTCCTGCACGCATGTAATGTTGCGAGCAATTCGACAGGAGTTCTATATTCCAAGGCTAAAAAATCTTGTCAGGAAATGTATTCGCGAAAGAGTTAACCCCCGAAAGAGTTAACTTCTCTCTTCCATTCACCTATACTGGGGTCGATTTTGCGGGCCCCTTTAACATAAAATCTTCAACTTTGAGAAATGCCAAACTCTTGAAAGGGTATGCAGCAGTGTATGTATATTTCTCCACCCGAGCGGTCCATTTAGAAACTTGTTCAGATCTATCAACTGATGCATTTCTTGCCTGCTTTGATAGATTTACTGTGCGTAGAGGTCTCCCGAAAACTCTGTTCTCCGATAATGGCAGAAATTTCTTCGGCGCAAGATACTCCCTACTAAATAGCCACAATGCTTTCCTCAAAACCGCTGAACAAGCCTTAATCGAAAAATATAGCTCGCTTGGATTCAAATGGTCCTTTATTCCCCCACATGCACCCCACAGGGGCGGCCTCTGTGAGGCTGCTGTCAAAATCATGAAGTCACATTTGAAAAAATTACCAACAGCATGACTTTCACTTTCGAAGAATTTACCATACTACAAGACCCTTTTCGAGCATAACTGAAAATCCAAACGAAGTCCCACCACTAACTCCAGGTCATTTTCTTCGAGGCTCTCCATTAAAAGGAGAGAAAGAACTCAAAAAGGATGACATCGTAATAATCAAAGAGGACTTTTTGCCCCCTACAGAATGGCGAATTGTTCGTGTCACCAGTACAATCTATGGGCAAGACAACACAGTACAAGTTGCTGAACTAGGAACCCAAAATGGTACTATACTCCGTCCTGTAGTAAAACTATGTTTGGTGCCAACTAGCCAGCACTCTACGGACATTGAGATTACACAACATTTGCCTATAAAATAATATCGTAACGTTACAGAACTATAGCCACAAAATAATGGACAACTTTAGCCCACTTCGCACATCTGGCATTTAGTAAGATCCAAGAAATAGACGGCGAAATGGAAAAAAAGATTGCTACAAAATTATTAAAACCCATCAAGTTCAAAGAACTGATGATTCACCAAAGGTTCAGGACTCAACATTTGGTTAGTTATATATGGTTCCAAGAGAGGATGTATCTGCCATCCTGATGAGGGACTATGTTGAAGCCACTTCAACAAAATGTTATTTAATTGTTTTAAACCTCTCGTTAAAACCTAACTGAATTTCTCATTTATTTATTTTCCTTGTTTTTGTTATTATAACTTCATTGCATTTAAAACTCAAAATAAGTTAGTTAAGTTCTCTCTTTAACGAAAATAATATAGTTTTGTAGTTTTCGTAATTTACTCATTGATTGAGTTTGCCGTTTTCAACCTACAAGGGTTTTAAGTTTTCTAATTTTCAAATCAGTATTAATAAACCATACCAAGAAGCTACATCAACGTTACGAAACGACTACATACCACCTGAGGCCTTCGAATATCTGGATAGAAAAGGTTTTATACAAAACGAAATTGGCGTCCCTATACTTTTTCACATTTATAGAAGGGCCAATATAAAAGCTATCACTAACAATCAACTTACAGTTGAAAATAAAAGATTTGATACTAGCATTTTTCGTGGGATAAGAATATCCTTCCAAACTTAAATATTAGTAAATACTGGTGGCTAAATTAGGTACCGGAATTTCTTCTTCTTTTTATACCCTATACCACTGTGTGGTTTGGGTATAATGACTTTGTGCTGCTATTTGCAATAAAATATTTGACCTAGACCCATCTTTTATTATACCGATCGACCCAGAATCACTTTCTGAGTCGATTTAGCGATGTCCGTCCGTCCGTCCGTCTGTGTGTCCATGTAAACCTTGCAATCAAACTACAGGTCGCATATATAAATATATTTTGATGAAATTTGGTATATAAGCTTTTATCGGCCATGGAATGAACGCTGTTGAAATTGGTGAAATTCGGTCCATGTTCAGACCTACTCCTCATTAAAATGACCCTCATGAAATCGACTTAAATTGGCATAAAATCAAAATTATCATATAGATCTCGGTCAAATTAGGTTTGTGTGTATTTATTACATTCATTTATCAGTTGTCGAAAAATTAACTGCATCTGGCAATTCTTTGTCATAGCCCCCATATAAAGCTGCTTCCCGATTTTCACTTAAATCTATCAAAAAACAAAAATATTGAACAGATTTTTCTCAAATTTGGTTTGTATATATTTTTTTAAATTAAGAGACTTTACCAGATATGGTCAGGATCGGTCCACTTTTCGAACTATTTCCCATATAAATACAGCATCCGATATGCAGTTTTTCATACCTGCAGACAAATATATTAATAACAAAATAACTCAAATTTGGTTTATGATTATTTTCTATATCCACTTTGTGGGACCGAAGTGATAGGGTCTCTAAACCATGGTATAGGGTATCGTATAGTCGGTCTAGACCGACTATAATATTCTTACTTGTTTTATTTATAACGTAATGTAGTAATAATGTATAAAAATCCTAATTATGTGGAAAAAATATTACGAAAAAAGTTAAATTTACCAACTATTGTAGACAACAATCCCTGCTAGATTTTAAAAAAACGAATTTTAGAAAAAATGTCAAGGAGTACTAGATTTTTTGAAGTTTGGAAAAAATAAAAATTAAAAAGTTAAATGTGTTAAGCGTTTGAGATAACTGTGCTCATTTTTATTATTATTTTGTAATTTGGTTTTTAAAAAAATGCCATTTATAAGAGAGGAGATTTGTTGTTATGTGTTACAATTGTTATATGAAGCAACCTGTTAAACTAATATATTTGTATGTATGTAAACATAATTATTTACCCATTTTAATTAAATAACGTCTATTAATTATTGCTAAATAAACATAATTATTTAAAATTTATGGGACTTCTTTTTAAATGCAAATTGTCATTAATGTTAACAACAACCATGGAAGCAAAAAGTAAAAGTTCTTAAACAATGTAAGCATAACTTTATTGGACTACTTTTAAATTGTAATCATTGTAAGCATATTTAATAAAAGTTCTTCTCTGTCACCGCGACCTAATTATAAATTCATGCAACTTTCACTAAATATGCAAATTTTACTGTAGATAAGTTCTGTTAACGTAAACATTTGTTTTAATAAAATAGGTTGTATTTGTAATTAAATCGGTGGAGTTATTATTTGTCACTTAGTTTAATAGTTTGTGTTTTGAAATAAAAGCTACCCGTGTTCAATAAACAACCATTTAAAATAAAAACTGTGTTTTTTTTATAAGGAAAAAACCAATTTGAAAACTGCCACAGTCGGTAGGATACTAGGATTATCCTGTGTAATAAGAAAAAGAAAAGTGAAAGGTCCTTTTCGCGGGATATTACAACTCCTTAACGAGTTACATAAAAAAAAGAAAAGTGAAAGATCCTTTTCGCGGGACATTAGAGTTTTAGTCCTTACCAAGTTACATAAAACTTTAAATTGAATTATATAAAAAAGTGAAAGAACAAAAAACGGAAAGAGAAAACATTTCAAATTAATCGAAAACAACACCAGTATATACAACAACATCGACAAGACAATCAACAGTACTAACGGGATATAAAACAACAACAACATTAACAAGATATTCAGCGATACATACAACAACAACAGCACCAACAGGATATTCAACAACAGCAACAAGTTATACAACAGAAACAACAAGAGATATTACTTCGTCTTAAGAAAGGCGAGTACAATTATAAGTCATTTTAATTATATAACTCTCTTATAATTAATATTAAAATATTTTATAGCAATAAATAAATAATTCTAAAGAAAACCGTCCAACATAATAACGGAAATTAAAAGAATATTTAAAGCCAAATACTTAAGAAACATACACAAAGGAAAATGGATCAGAATATAAAAAGAGAAAAAAAAATTAAAATTAAATTTTTATACTAACACGCGAGTCAAATGGTAGATCAGGCTCAAAACCAAATTAATAGACTAATCATAAATCCATTCAAATACCATATCAACCTACCGGAATTCTATGGCGTCACTAGGGACATACAAACATTTTTTTTTATTTAAACTCTTTCTTTTAACTCACACTCTCTGTTTGTCTGTCGTGGGACAACCCCATTCCCCCTTATCCAATTTATCTGAAACTTGGTCCATACACTTGCTGTGAAAAAGAGATTAACTTTGGCTTAGTGACGCACAGTCGCGCGTGGTCACGCACAGTCACGGAGTGATCTAAATGTCATTTCCCCTCATCCAATCGATCTGAAACTTGGTCCATATATTTGCTGTGAAAAAAGATTAGCTTTGACTTAGTCATGCACAGTCACGTAGAGACTTAAAACGGATTTCCCCTCATCCCATCAATCTGAAACTTGGTCGATATACTTCCTGTAAAGAAAGAGTAACTTCGACATAGTCACGCATAATCACGCATAATCACGGAGTGATTTAAAACCCATTTGCCCTTATCCGATCGATCTGAAAGTTGGTCGATAGACTTTCTGTGAAAAAAGATTAACTTTGACATAGTCGCGCACAGTCATGCATAGTCACGCACAGTCACGGAGAGACTAAAACCTCACTTCCCCTCATCCCATCGATCTGAAACTTTGTCCATACGCTTGTTGTGGCCAAAGATTAATTTTAAAATAGTTACTAACAGTCACGGAGATATTCCAAACTCAAAGAGTTTTAATAAAAACTTAGTTTTTATGGCAGAAACTTCGGAATGGAAGCTGATTTTGTTGGAGAACTCAGTAACAAGCCGAATTAAGTTTTCTTCGAATATTTTTTTTACAAACACATTGTCCACAAACGTAACGTAAATCGCACTTCATCATTCAAGCACTTAACTACACACGCGATTAACAATTGACAAAATTTTTGATGAACATAAAACAAAATCAGGGATTGCTTACAATATTGATTTTAGATCAAAGTCAAATTGTTTATTTGTTTGATGATTGCAAGGTTTTTTTCTTTTATTTAAGCGATGTGAAGGATCACCAGTCGTTTTAGTAGAAGAGAACTTAGCAATAATGGTTTCTATTTTGGAGTGTATTCGCTTTGAATCTCAATCACATTTTTAATGCTATCTGCTATTCAGACTGTCATTCGTCATTTTTGCCTGTATTCAATAAGGCCACGGATGTTTTCGTTAACCTGGTCGCGAAAATTTGTCAGCTGATGGTAATTAAATCTTTCAGACCTATTGAAGAAAATGTTGGACGGTATAGTTATTATTTCCCTAGGACCACGATTTCCCATTTCCCTTGACAAACACCTATATATTTCAATAAGAGTCGAAAGAAATCTCTCTACCTGGCCATTAACTTCAGTCTTTTGTGCGGGTGTAAAGTATATTTCGATATTTAATTATCTTATAAAATGCAAAATAGTTGGGCTCAAGAATCCCCTCTTATTATCCGACACGATCGTACGGGGTGTGTTATAAATTATAGTGCTAGTGAGTAATGAGAACATAAATCATACTTAACAATAACATAAAAAGAAAAGAATATAAAAATGAAATATATATTAGTTGATAAATTCTTTAATCAAAAATAAAAGAAATTAGTTGATAAAATGAATTTAACAAAGGAATTTAAGCAGCTCATTTTTAAATGTTAGCGTTGCTTATAATTTGAATTCGATTAGGAAAACGGTTTCAAAGACTAGTGGAGTAAATGGAAAACTGATGTGTGATAAAAGGGTTTTAAAACTTTTTTGGATTATATTTTTGCCACCAATAGATCTAGCAAATCGTATCCTTCTATAAAGGTAGATAGGTAACGTTGATGTAATAATTTTGTGTAAAAAAATAAGGCTTTTCAATTTAAGATCTCCAACTCTTATGATTTATCTGATATGAATAAATGGATATAGATTCACCGCGTCCTTTGTTGTAGATATATCTAGCAATATTGTTGTAAGCAACTTTGAGTTTTCTAAAGTCATTACTATCACAGTTTGCTAAAATTTCGCAGCCATATAATAAAACGGGGATGAGATACGTTATAGCTAACAACATACATATATTAAAAGGTGTGGAGGATTTTAAAACCCAAAGATTTCGAAGCATTCCATATATGCGTCCTACGACGGAACTGATATGGCTAGACCAAATTTTTTTTATTATGGAATATCACTCCCAGATTTTTGGAAGAATCTATGAATTCAATTGTTTCGTTATTTATATAAAGTTGAAAATCATCATTTAAAGATATTCTACTTTTTGCATAATCCATTGGCTGAAGCCCAATTGTATATGTTGGCTAAATCGTAACTGATATTATTCATACCCGAATGAATGTTGTTCAAAGCTGCACTGTTATAGTATATGTGGATCGCCATATAGTATACGATTGATTTATATAGTATACGTTTGTTGTGTTGGTGAACAGAATCGTCTTTTAGTACAAATTAGTGTACGTGTATGATGGCAGAATGGCCATATAATATGTGTTTGGTAGGTAGGGTGACAACTAGGACTGGTTAGAACCGGGCCAGTCTTAGGAGGAATTTTGACATATGCTTTCCTCAAAGCAGTTCTCGCGTGCACGCTAGATGCACTTTTTTGTGAGTATTCGGGTATTCACATTTAGGCAGATTAAGCCAATACTCTTACACATAGGCAGATTATGCCAGTCAAACAACGGGATTTGGTGTATAGATTCTAGTTTTCCGATTTATCGAATGAATAGAATTAGAATAATTTTTATTTACAATTGTTTGTCTTTATATATGTTGGTAGTTTACTAATTTTCTACTTAAAATATTTACTGTTGTCTCTTTCCTATTTCATAACATTCCATACATATATATTTTCATTCATATTTCTTTTGCATTGATTTTTGAACGTAGGGGTTAACTAGCCAATCAGTGTACGTTCAAAAATCAATCCAAATTTTTCTCCTCAAAATTGAGTGACATTCCTGTTGAGTATTAGTCATGAACATTCTTCAACTCGGTTGAAGTTCATTAGCATAATTACAAATTTGTCACTTTGCTTCAAGTGGAATACTATTACACAATAAGTTATTGTTTTGGAATATGACCCTTTACTTAATGTTAATGTATCTTATGGTATGTATGGAATGTATGAAAAGAAAGGCAAGGAAAGATAAACAAATTTATAAAAATAAACAAATAAACATGTGCTTGTACTGAAAGTAAAGAAATAAACATATGCATGCATTTTTTTTTTTTTAACGTTTATTTAATCAAAGAAAAATATATATTAGTAACTATAAATAAACAAACAGTTTAAAGATATATATATATATATATATACACAGTCCCTCTATGCAGGCTCTCAAGTATAGTGTATTATAATATTTAAATAACTTATTTTTAGTAGTAATTATAATTTGATATACAGAGAAAAATGTAATTATTTATGTCAGATCATTTATGAGAAAAAATTTGAAAAAAAAGCTCACTTTTATATAATAGGAGAATAAAATGAGTGGTCTAAGGGTAAAATAAAAAAAAAAAGATAAATTATTTGGTAAACCACCAATATTTTTTAGTATTAAGGTCTGATTTTGATATATAAACACTAGTGTTGAATCTTGAATTTTCGTTTGAAAGTAGTTTGCATGTTATGGCTTTAATATTTGGTCTTCTATAAATGTGGTAAATTATAAGTATGCCTATTTCATTCTGGATGTATCCATTCTGATCTAGGAAGAGAAAGGCTTCCGGTGGAATGTAACCCGATTGTAAGGTTTTAGATATATATTCATAATTTGAATAATATGGGCCCATAATTAGATTATTTTCGAAATATTCTGTGCTTTTTAGAATATGATTTCTTATAAGGTGTATTATAAAGTTATCAATCCTGCTTACTTTTGCTTCATTGTACAAAACTTTGTTTGATATAAACTTTTTATAGTCGCTATTTGGAGATCTGTAAAGGGATGTACAGTTCCTTAGGCATTTTCTTTCAAATACCCTCAGTTTTTCCAAATACGAAGGGGATATGTTGTACCAAATTTGGCAACCATATGTAAGAATTGGTCTTATTAAGGACTGGTACATAATTATCTTGACCCTTGTTTTGATATATTTTGAAAAACATAGTTTTTTATATAAGAAAAATGCTTTTTGTGCTTTCCTAATTTGTAGATTTATGTGCTCATTAAAATATAGGAATTTGTCTAAATGAATACCTAGACATTTCACCATTTGTTTATTTTACATTGTTATAGTTACATTGTTAAGAGATTTCAAACCAAATAATTTCCTGTTTGTTAGATTTAGTCATTTTTCAGATATATTGCAATTACTGCAAATTATAATTTTGTTTAAATGGTGCGTGGTAAAGAAGAAGAAAGCATATATTTCAAAAATTCATAACTGCACTGTATTTTTAATCGGACCGGTTTCTGGCATTTCAGCCTTCATCAGCGATTTATTGAACATTGTGATAATTGTTATGTTTTTTTTAATTGAATAGATTGTTTCTATATGAAAATTTTTTCTACTTAGGGCGGCCGTGAGGTTTTGAACCATGAACCTTCACATACACTCGTACTTGCACTTTTTGGTCAGCGCTTTAACACACTCACCTAAAGTCAGGCCTACGAGCAGTGTGGTTAGATTCAGTTTTCGTACCATACAGCTTTACTTTGTATTAATTTCAGAAGATACAACACTGTCCAAACAAACAATCGTTATTTTTGAATTTTGAATATTTTTTGCATTTATACTTCTAATTTCCACTATTCTCAGTTTTCGTAAGAGTTGTCATATGTGATGTACGGTTTTGTACATACCTACATATGCACTTTTACAATTACGTTTTATGTTGTTGTTACATTTTCCGACCGGGGGACGCAAAAGAATTGTTTCGCACTTATTCAGATTGATTTTCATCTGCCAGTCTATTGTGTATTTTTCTATAATATAAAAGTAATTTTGTAATTTTTCGTTAATTTTATCAATTTTATCACCAGAGTGATAAATAACGATATCATCAGCAAAGCCAATAATGTTTGTTGTGTTCGGACTTCATGGCCGAACTTTAGAAAGGAAACAAAGGTGTTTTCGTGTTGGTTTCTTGTCATAGACTACTTTTATTTAAATTCAAATTGTAGTTATATTAATTGGTTACAATACTAAATCTTAAAGCTAAGCAAAAAAAAGGGTAAGAGAAAATACACAATTAGTATTAAACAATTGTTGGTAATTTGATTAGACCTTTTATATGAGGTGTTTAAACTTAAAGGTATGCCAATTTATATCACCTGATATTATGAATAATTATGTCGACTTGTACTTTAAGTAAGTCATCAAACTATTACTCATTCATTTGTTATGTTAGCAATTTATTGAACTTTAAATGAATTACAAAACTATTACTCATTCTCTTGGTATTTTACCATACCTCCCTTTTGAAATGAAAGGTCTTATAGAGATCATTGATCAAGTGATTTCGATAAGAGCTTTCTTTATAAATGTAACATGATTATATGTAACATTAATTATATGTAACATTAAATTTTGTTGTCTCTTAAGTTTAACGGAATAGTAGTAAGTGTAAAGTTTGTTCAATATTATATATTACATATTTGTATATAATTTGTTTAATTTGGTATTATATAATTTTCAGATTATATATGTATGTATATAAAATAATCAAAATTATTTGTTAAAGATCTTTATGTTTTGTTTATTAACTTTCAGAGTTTTCCCTTTTTTCTTTAGAAATACATTGTTTTTGTCGTCAATATCAGTAACAGTATATGGTCCTTTGTAAACTTGTTCTAGTTTGTGTGCTGTGTGATTTTTAATGAATATTTCTTGACCTACTGTAATTGTAGTATTATTTATGTTTTGATCATGTGAGTGTTTCTGGTTGTGTTTTGTTTTGTTAATTAAGTGTTGTGCTCTATTTAATGCTGTTTGCAAACGAAATTTTACTTCTTTTGTATAATTATCGAAATTATATACGGTATCTACTTTATCAGTTTGTTTTAGTGGAATATGATTTGGTACATTTGGAAAAATTAGTTCAAATGGACAATATCCATGCACAGTTGAGGGCGTTGTGTTAAAAGTATACGTGAAATACTTTATCCATTCGTCCCAATCGTTTCTGGATGCGTGAATGTATGAGCGTAGGTATTCATTAAATGTGCGATGTGATCTTTCAACTGTTCCTACTGTTTGATGGTGGTAGGGTGCTGATGTTGCCTTTTCTATTTTTAAAAGTGTAAGTAGTTCCTCAAGAATTTGATTGTTATATTCAGTACCCATGTCACTGAGTATTTTATTCATGGGGCCATAAATTAATATGAAATGTTCCATTATTGCTTTAGCTATTGTTTTGGCGTTTTTATTAGCTACTGGAAATGCTACTAGATATTTAGTAAGATCGCATATAATAGTTACAATATATTGGTTTCCGTTTTCTGATACAGGCAGTGGTCCTACCGTATCTATTATAACAGTTTGAAAGGGTTTCTGTGGTGTTGGCGTGATAATCATATCTGGTCTTATGTGCTTTGTCGTCTTATTGGTTTGACATTGAACACAATTCTTTACGTATTGGTTTACATCTTTAGTGATATTTTTCCAATAATAAAATTGTCTAAGCTTTCTAAGTAGCCTAGTTGTTCCCGGATGTCCTCCGAAAAGGGGGTTGTCATGAAATTTCGCTAATAAATCTCTTTGTTCATCCTTGTTAGTTATTATGCATATTTTTGGTGTAAGCGCTATTTGTAACTTGTGTACGTATTGATTTGCTTTTTGTTTAAATTTTTCAATTGATACGAGGCTAAATAAATTATCATTTAAATTTATTTGTATTTTATCTAGATTTCTACTTATTGTTTCTTTTTCAAGAATTGGAAAAAATTGATTTAAGTCGATATTTCCATTAACAAAAGTATTTTGTATATTAATTCGTGGTGCTAGCACTTGTTTACCTCGTTTAAAATAGAGTGTGGGGATATTTTTGTTTATATTAACCTTAAGTTTAACCCACTTTTTTACGCAATCAAAGCCAATAGTTTCGAAGACTTTAGGCTTTTCATTAATTACGTTATTATTTTCCTTAATTTTCTCTTTAGTTATTCTTCCGGATTTTGCGCGTGTAGTTACCATGAAAGTATTGTTAATTAAAGGTATTGACTTTACATCATTGAAAGTAATTCGAGACAGCGCGTCCGCTCCTGAATTATCTTTACCTTTAATGTGTTCTATAATAAAGTCATACTCCTCCAGTTCCAGACGGATTCTCGTCAATCTGCTTGAAGGATTTTTTAAAGAATATAGATATGTCAGCGGTTTATGATCGCTGCGTACTATAAATTTGTTCCCATAAACGTATGGTCGAAAGTGATTAATTGCCCATTGGATCGCTATTAATTCCTGTTCTATTGGAGACTTGTTCGATTCTCCTTGTGTAAATGCACGTGATGCATACGCTATAGGTAACTGCATCCCATCTCTTTCTTGAGATAATATTGCACCACAAGCTATTTTACTTGCATCTGTGGTTATATAAAAAGTTTTTTCAAAATCTGGATATTGAAGAATTCGTGGAGATAATAGTGCTATCTTGAGATGTTGATAAGCTCTCTCACAGTCAGCCGACCATATGAAAGGTTCTTTTTTTCTTGTCAGTTTAGTTAAATGGACCGAATAAAATGCAAAATTTTGTATGAAACGTCTGTAATAATTACAGAAAGCTACAAATCTACGAACCTCATCGCCATTAGTAGGCTTTGGGTAATTTTCAATTGACTCGTATTTGGTATTATCTAGTAAAATACCTTTATCAGTGCATTTATGACCCAAATATGTTACCTCGGATCTGAAAAAACTGCATTTGTCTGGATGTAATTTTAAATTACAGTCTCTGCATCTTCGAAAAACACTTTCCAAATTTCCAAGCATGTGTTTTATTGAACATCCAGTTACAATTACATCGTCCATATATACAAAAGTTCCAGAAGGTGTTAAACCTGTAAACGCAAGATTCATCATTCTCTGAAAAGAATTTGGAGCTACTTTCAAACCGTATGGTAATCGAGTAAAACGAAACGAACCATTTTCTGTTGAAAATGAAATAATGTCCCTTGATTTTTCATCTAATCCGATCTGATGAAATCCAGAGGTTAAATCTAAACAACAAAAAAATTTTGCTCTTCCCAGTTGGTCTAAAATATCCTCAATTCTGGGTAATGGAAATTTGTCTGCTATTAACTTTTTATTTATTTGTCGGTAATCAATTACTAGACGCCATCGTTTGTCAGGATTATTCGGTAATGATTTTTTCGGTACGAGTAGAATAGGACTATTATAATTAGATGCTGATGGTTCAACTATACCATCTTGCCGTTGTTTTTCAACTTGCCTTGCTATCTCATCTTTTTGTGAGTGTGGCGTACGGTAATTTTTAATGTACACCGGATTATTATCAGAGACTCTTAATTTCTGTGTGTAAAAATTGTTCGTACTTATTTTATCACTTTCTAACGCAAAAATATCAATATATTTGGAACATAAATGAATCAATTCAGATTTTACAATTTCAGGAAAATTTTCCGTTGTGTTATCCTAGCTTCCTTTGTTTCCATAGGATAAGCTATAACATATTTGCTTAAATCGCATTGTAGCGTGAGAATATATCTATAATTATTGGATAACCTAAGTGGACCTATCGTATCGATAGAAATTATTTCAAAAGTATTATCAGGCGTGTTAGTAATTCGCATTTTTTCTTTTATGTTCCTATATTGCTTATTCTTTAAGCATGAATCACAATTATTAATGTATTTCTTAACCATCTTGTTCATGTTTTTCCATATGTATCTTTGTTTTAATCTTAATATGGTTTTTCTGATTCCTTGATGTCCTCCAATTGGACTATCATGATATTCTTTAATTAATTTTAGTTGTATTTTTTTCTACTATTCTTTGCCAAGGCTTTTATAAAATAATATTCAAATAAAGATTCTTTAATCTTTTCAAAATTTTTTTATAAATTGACGTGTAGGTTTCTTTAAACATTTTTGTCGACACGTGTTCAAATATTTAATTATCCACTGATAATAAGAGATCCCGTATCGGATTTTTATTCATGTAAGTAATTAATTTCTCCATAGTCATGTCGAGACATGTAGGATTATCATTAAAACCTATGATAAAATCATCTTGAACTTTATTAATTTGACCGAATTCTAACTTCATAGAAAACATCATTATGTGCACATTGTTGACATTTGAAATGGACGTACATTCCCATATATGAATATCTTTGGTACTGTCTCTATTTGCAGTAATTAAATTTTGCCTTGCTTGCATACTTCTTGTGATGGGTAGTAATTTTTTGCTAACTGCCTCTTCATCACATGTGGGTATCATTGTTTTTAAAATATCAGAATTAGTTTGAATTCTCGATAAGGCATCTGCACTAGTGTTCATGCTGCCTTTTTTGTAAACTATATCAAAATCGTAATCACATAAATCCAATCTAATTCTTGTGAGTTAGAAAATGGATTTTTATGTGAAAATAGCGAAACGAGTGGTCTATGGTCTGTTTTTACTATAAATTTTCTACCGTACAGGTATGGTCTGAAAAAATTGATGGACCAGTGAATAGCTAGTAGTTCTTTTTCTATTACGGATTTGTTTAAGCCGTGTTTTTGAAGAGATTTACTTGCGTATGATATTGGTAAATCGTTACCATTGTTATCTTGCGAAAGTACAGCTCCTAATGCATAGTTTGATGCATTAGTGGTAAGCACAAATGGCTTTGAAAAATCTGGATATTGCAAAACAGGTGGTTCAATTAACTTTAGTTTTAGAGTTTCAAATGATTTTTGGCATTCGTTGGACCAAATGAATATTTGACCTTTCTTAAACAGATTATTCAAACATTTAGTTAAATCTGCAAAGTGAGGTATAAATCTTCTATAGTAATTACAAAATGCTACAAATCGTCGAACTTCATCAGCATCCTTTGCTACGGGATAATTCTCAATTGCCTTATGTTTTGCAGGATCGGTTTTATGCCGTCTTTGGTTATTAAGTGGCCTAATAAACGACTTAAGATTTTAAAAATACACATTTACTTGCATTTAGTTTCAGATTATAATTTCTTAATCTTTCAAAAACATTAATTAGGTTTTCATTATGATGTTTTAAACTACATCCAAAAATAATGATGTCATCTACATAAAGAAAAGCTTTGCTATCTAAACCTGAGAGTGCGATAGTTAACATTCGCTGGAAACTATTCGATGAAATTTTCAATCCAAAAGGTAATCTTTTAAATTGATAGTGACCATCTGATGTTGAAAATGCAGTATGATGTCCAGAATTTTAATCTAACATTATTTCATGAAAAGAGCTAGTCATATCTAAGGTTGAAAAATATTTCGCTCTACCCAGTTTGTCTAGTACATCTTCTAATTTTGTTAATGGAAATTTATCATTTACTAATTTTCTGTTGAGTTGTCTAAAATCAACTAAAAGTCGCCATTTCTTTTTATCTCCATCGTTCTTCTTTGAAACAACAAGCAATGATGAGTTGTAGGCACTAGTGGAATTTTCTATTATATCGTCATAAAACAGTTTTATAACCTGTTGATTAATTTCCTCTATCTGTGTCTGTGGCAAACGATAGTTTTTTATATACACAGGTGTTTTATCTGATACAGTCAAATGTTGAGTATAAAAATTATTAGCTGATAGTTTGTCTCCTTCCAAATGAAAAAGTCAGAATATTCTTCAATTATTTCATTTAGCATAATTATCAGTACTATCAATATTTAATGTGTCTAATAATTTCTCAAATCGTTTTCTATCTGTATTAGTAAAATTCCGTTTATTTCTAGTTACACAAATATAATTAGAAATTGGTTCAACGTTGAATTCAATAGTTTTACATCTTTATCAGTTGTATTAAGTATTTCTACGTGAGCAATTCCCTCCTTTGGAATGATGCAATTACTTAGAAATACCCCTTCTTCTTATTGTATGTTTAGAACCAAACTGTCTTCCGTTACATTTATGTTAATTTGATGCATGACTTCGCTACGTTTGGGTATTGTTATGTAAAAATATCTTAAGACGTGATTTCATAGGTATGGTATATTCTTCATTCTCAACAACAAAAGTTATAGTAAAAGTTTCATAGTCTATTTTAGCTAATAGTTTGTTTAAAATATCGCGACCTATTATTCCATCTGTTCTAATTGGAAAATCGTCTTCTATTATTTGGAATTTGTGTTAAATACCTTTACTAAATATGCTAAAATTCATATCAAGTGTACCTAACGAGGTAATGGATTCATTTGAAATGCCTGACAACGTACAACAATTATTTTCGTCAATTGTTTCATTTATATTAAAAACATTCTTTTTGCATAAAGATATGTCAGCGCCAGTATCCACTAGGAAATTTAAATATTTGTTATCTAATTTATATTTCAATTCTATATAATTTGTAATATTATTCGTAATATTAAATATTTTGTGTCCATTATATCCGGAAGGTGCATTTAACAGTTCGCTTGAATCCCCTCCGGACTCTGGGAGTTTTCCTGTAACACGTGTATATTTCGTGAATTATTGTTATTGTTTCTTCGACTTTGGTTATTATGACGATTTTGGTTATTTGAATTATAATTGCCATTATTGCTATTATTTATATTCGAATTATTATTGTAACGGTTGTTCCTATTCGAATTTCTGTTGGAATTGTTTCTATTTGGATTATTATTATTGTTGTCTGAATAATTATTGTTAGGATATCTATTTGAATTGTGGTAGTTTCTACCCATGTTATTGTTTTGTTGGTTATAATTGGAATTATTACTTCCCTGATTGTTCCTTCTATTTGGATTGTTTCTGTTAGGATTGTTGTAGGTATTGTTCCTGTTTCTACTAAAAAGCATAACTTGGTTTTCTACTTGACCTTCTATATTTAATGCTAGGGTTACTGCCTCATTTAGTGTTTATGGTTGTGCAACAAATATTGTACTTATATATTTTTCATTCAAACCTTTTTGAATATATTAAGAGAATATAGTTCATTTATACTTTTCACGTTGGATATTTATATTTCATTTTCTAATTTTAACTCTTGTATTTGAACTTCGTTAAGTTCGTCAATTAATTTTAAAATTTTGTCACTATAGGTGCTTATTGAATCGTTTCTTTGTTGAAATCTCGAAATTAAGTTTTGTATTTTACTCACTGTTCGATTAACTTTGTATCTATTTGTGAGAAAAGTTTTTAAAGAATTGAAATCTGTTAATGGGGTGCAACCAATTGTCGTTCTAACCGTTGAGCTACATTTTACGTTTATTACGAAATTTATTAAGATTGGTTTAGAATTATCATCTAAGGTGTCATGTATTAATTTTATTATTGTCAAAAATGGTTTAAGTTCTTGGAAATTTCCTTTAAACTCAGGAATTATATTAAATGATGTTTCTAACTTGAAAGATGCCATGTTCGTGTTGTTTTCTATTTCTGATTCTAACTCTGTTCCTTCAACCACAATGTTGAAATTTTTCTGTATCCATTGACCTTAAAAATTTTGCTATTTCTTTCTCTAGTTGTTGTAGTGTATTTAAAATTTTTTTCCTTTCTTCTAATTTAGTTTCATTTAATATTTCCTGACTAATTTCTTTGACCATTTGTAATTTCGCTCTAATTGTTTTCTGTGTGTATTTACTATTTGGTTTTTTTTTTAGATTTCTTCATAGTTCTTGTATAATATTAAATTTGTCCATTTAATTTATAAAGGATTTTTGTTTTATTTAAAGTAAAATATATTTATTTTTTTTTTTTTTAACATTTGCGGCACAAAGTCTGGTTGCCGTCTTAATAGTAAATTTTTTGAAGTGGGCTTGCACTTTAAATAAAATAATCATAATAAAAATACATACTGTAACTAGTAATTTGTAATTTGTGGTCATCATCTTCAGCTGCTGGAGTCGGTATACGTACAGTTACGTATCTTTCCATTACTTGTGTTGTTTTTTTTTTTTTGTTGTCCATTATGTTGTTGGCTTCATATACTGTCAGCATAAGCATAATGGATGTTCCAATCTTTTTCAAGAAATTCACTCCAGTCCAGTTGTTTTAATTGTTGGTAGAAATTATGCTTCTGTTCCCCTTTGCTGATTGCGATTATCCTTCTGAGTTCCTTTCGCTGTTTGTTGATTTTAGTCTTTTTACCCCCTCTTGATCTCTTTTTCGTTTTATTCAATTCTGGTGATGAAGGTATTGGTCTTGAAATTCGGTTTCTGTATTCTTCTATGGTCAATGCTCTCGGACCGGTATATCCCTTGGAATGCCCTCTGGGATGTATTCCTCGTCCATAATTTGTTTGTTATTCACCAGAGCTTCATACTTTTTTATTATTGCGTCAATCTCTTCCTTTGACGGGATGTCTTTTAGCGGTGGTAGAATTTCTACGCTGATAACAGACATTTAGTTACTAATTGACGGTTTACTAGTTTTAAGTTTCACTAGGACCTATTCGTGCAGTCCCATGATTAGTTTTATCAGTATCTATTTTATCAGGATCAGGATCAGTATTGTTGAAGATTCAAGGACCGGTTTTTATCAGTATTGTGGAAGATTCCAGGACTAATTTTATCAGGATAGCCATATAGTATATGTGGATCGCCATATAGTATACGATTGATTTATATAGTATAGGTTTGTTGTGTTGGTGAACAGAATCGTCTTTTAGTACAAATTAGTGTATGTGTATGATGGCAGGATGGCCATATAATATGTGTTTGGTAGGTAGGGTGACAACTAGGACTGGTTAGAACCGGGCCAGTCTTAGGAGGAATTTTGTCATATGCTTTCTTCAGAGCAGTTCTCGCGTGCACGCTAGATGCACTTTTTTGTGAGTATTCGGGTATTCACATTAAGGCAGATTAAGCCAATACTCTTACACGTAGGCAGATTATACCAGTCAAACAACGGGATTTGGTGTTTAGATTCTAGTTTTCCGATTCATCGAATGAATAGAATTAGAATACTTTTTATTTACAATTGTTTGTCTTTATATATATATTATATTTTCATTCATATTTCTTTTGCATTGATATTTGAACGTAGGGGTTAACTAGCCAATCAGTGTACGTTCAAAAATCAATCCAAATTTTTCTCCTCAAAATTGAGTGACATTCCTATTGAGTATTAGTTATGAACATTCTTCAACTTGGTTGAAGTTCATTGGCATAACTGCAAATTTCTCACTTTGCTTCAAGTGGAATACTATTACACAATAATATATTGTTTTAGAATATGACCCTTTACTTAATGTTAATGTATCTTATGGTATGTATGGAATGTATGAAAAGAAATGCATGAGTAACTAAAAGATAAACAAATTTATAAAAATAAACAAATAAACATGTGCTTGTGCTGAAAGTAAACAAATAAACATGTGCATGCACTTAAACTAAAAATATAAAAGTAAAAACAAATGAGTAGGTGTGTTACATCACCACACTGTTATAATTTTGAACGTCATCAGCATACATTTGAACCTAGTATGGATCCTTGCGGAACTTCCCTTACATTAAGGGCATTTGAATTTTTACCATTCCCAGCTTGCACGCTGATTGAAAAAAATTATAAAATTTTTCAAGTTTTTTCGTTAGTATGGAATGGTCTACTGTGTCGAAAGCTTTACTATGATCTAGTAGTATTAAGAATGAAACCATATTGTTATCAAGTTTAGCTCTTAAATCTTCAATCACGTCTGTTGGCGTTGTAATACAGCTTCTTCCCTTAATAAATCCAAACTGGAAATCGGACTTAATACTATTCTGACCAAGATAATCATTCATTTATCTACAAATGAGATTTTCCATTACTTCAGATAAAGAGGGGAGAATTGCAGCAGGCCGAAATCATTGTTTTATTTAGGAATATGGATAATTTATGAGAGTTTCCATCCTTCAGGAAATACGGATTTTGCAAAGATAGTGTTGAATAAATGAGTAAGAAAAGGCAAGAGCTTTGAGATTAGGGCTTTTATAAATAAAGAATTGATTTCATCTAAAGCAACAGCATTCGATTTTATTGCTGAGATAATTTCTAGAACTTCACCTTGGTTTACACAACGGAAACTAAAACGATTTTCAATGGGAACAATGCATAAATCATTATAAATATTGGATACGGGCGATTGCACATTATTATTTACAAACTTATCATCTAGATAGTTCTCATCAATATCAGCGCTACAAGGTGAGGTGTTTTTAAGTTCTATACCAATCTTTCGAATTTCTTTCCATTTGGATCGACTGCCAACAGCTGATGAAATTTTTTTTTGATAAAATAAATATTTCGCCAACTGAATTCCTTTTATAACATATTTTCTAGCAGATTTGAATATAAGTTGAAGTTCTGGTGTTTTGTATTTTTTCCACCTGCCATGTGCAACATTACGTTTATCTATTAACAGTTTTATATCCTGATTAACCCATGAATGCTGATTTGCTTTCCTAAATTTGTTTTTTATAGGAACACATAAATCAAATAAATTTTTAACATTATCCTGAATGAAAAACAACTGGTCATTAACATCATCAAAACTGTAAATCTGCTGCCAACAGATGTTATCTACATGTTGATGTAACGAAGTGTAATTAATAATACGGAAGTCACGATAAGTTATAGAGGTATTATCTTCGATTACATTGATTGGCACCTCTGTCGGCAAGAAATTTCAGCAGCGTACTATCTCCTCTACTATATTCTATATATGGTACGCTTGAAGGGAGGCCTCTGACAAAAGATTCATATGTTCTTCATCGGTATATAGTCCTGTTCGAAATAAGTATTAAATAGTTTCTGTTGCTTAAGGGGTTTCCCATATTCTCAGATTTCGCGTATCTCTTAGAATTCCTGGTTTATTTATATAATTAACTCTCCGTGATTGTATAGGGCGATCGACATCCATTTTCTCAGCCGGTTTCCTTCTGAGAGCTCCTGGGGGTGCCGATCGCAACCCAGAGTTTTTATTCCACTGCCAGTGGTAGGGACTAAACTTATTCGGGATAAATTTGTTAAATAGTCTTGGAGGCAGTTGAGGCCTAACTTCCATTCGGGACATTGAATTTGTCGGAACGGTTATCTGATTCCGAGTGGTCGGGTGAATAAAAGCAATCCTCATATTAAGGTTTTGCATTTCCATACACATGACATACGCTTCGGGAAAACTTTGTATAATGAGAAGTCTGGAAAGATCGCCATTGAGGCCACGTACAAAAACGTCTAATGCCGTATTTCTATATGTCTCAATCAATGCGTCTACCGTTTCGCGAGAGTAATTTTCGGTTTTGATCTTGTGTATTATGAGGGAAAACTGGTGGCTGACCGAGGCATAGAATTCGTCCACCTTTGATCTCGTTTGGTACAACTGGTTTAATTGGTGTTCAAAGGTCTTTTATGGGTGTAGTGGAGTGATAGGCACTCTTTTATCCGACCCCAATCATTCTCAAATATGTTATACGAAACAAAGACCGAGTCCGCACTCCCTCTAACCTTCTGTCGTATACTCTGTAATATTGCCCAATATATGGCCTTACGACCGATTTCGTAGTCATTGAGGGTAGCCTCTACGCTACGTATCCACGATACATATTGGGTAGGCTTCCCGTCAAATGGCTGCAACTCCTTGACACAGTCCGAAAGTCTGCTCAGTTCTCGGAGTTCCAGTTCATTCCTGGGAGCGCGAGGTGGTTCCGCCACGTGAGCGTCAGCAGATGAAGGGCCATTCTTGCTTTCGAGCATTCTAATCTTTGCTTTCATGGCCTTGATCTGGCTCATGGTTGCGTTCAAAGCCCCAGTCATTTCCATCACACTTGTCTTAAGTTCCTCCATCACCGTCAGTGTGGAATTAGTAGTCTATCCGGAGTAACAAATTTAACCAAGCCTTTATATATATATTTTTTCCTATTTTATAGGAACTCTCTTTCGTTTTTCAATAGGGGTTACACACAATTTCACAAAAATTTTAAGAAAGATTCCTTGCACTTACCCTTGAACTTTCAATTCAATTTTAGTCACAAGTTAGTTTATTACATCTGGGTTGCGAGGTAGATGTGATTTGAATTTTTATCTAAAACGATATTTGTTTATACCCAGCACTGCCAATGATTCACCATCTGTTTTATTTTTGTTCATTGCACTTTACACAAATTAACTGTTTCCAAACACACACACCATATTACATACATTGCATTATTTTTTCACATTTATTGTTGCCGGATATAATAATGCTTAGTCAAGCCAGGAATCCAAGTCAGTCAATAATAAATTGACTGACCGACAGTCGATGAAATTACTACTAAGCATTGTTACATTTGGTAAATAAAATGACGACACAACACTATACACATTTGTACCAATTTATTATTACCAAACATAATTTATTTCCGCATACTTATTATTACCAAACATAATAATGCTTAACTAGACTAACAAATATAGGTCAATCAATTACTTGACCATTTATGACTAAATCACTACTAAGCATTATTATGGTTGGACAACAACAACAACATAGAATATTTAATTTATAATTATTTTAGTATTAAGCATTTTTTGATCATTGTAAAGTATAAAAAGCCCAACAAAATAAATAACTTTCTAGTAATACAGCATTATTATTTATATTCGAATTATTATTGTAACGGTTGTTCCTATTCGAATTTCTGTTGGAATTGTTTCTATTTGGATTATTATTATTGTTGTCTGAATAATTATTGTTAGGATATCTATTTGAATTGTGGTAGTTTCTACCCATGTTATTGTTTTGTTGGTTATAATTGGAATTATTACTTCCCTGATTGTTCCTTATATTTGGATTGTTTCTGTTAGGATTGTTGTAGGTATTGTTCCTGTTTCTACTAAAAAGCATAACTTGGTTTTCTACTTGACCTTCTATATTTAATGCTAGGGTTACTGCCTCATTTAGTGTTTATGGTTGTGCAACAAATATTGTACTTATATATTTTTCATTCAAACCTTTTTGAATACATTAAGAGAATATAGTTCATTTATACTTTTCACGTTGGATATTTATATTTCATTTTCTAATTTTAACTCTTGTATTTGAACTTCGTTAAGTTCGTCAATTAATTTTAAAATTTTGTCACTATAGGTGCTTATTGAATCGTTTCTTTGTTGAAATCTCGAAATTAAGTTTTGTATTTTACTCACTGTTCGATTAACTTTGTATCTATTTGTGAGAAAAGTTTTTAAAGAATTGAAATCTGTTAATGGGGTGCAACCAATTGTCGTTCTAACCGTTGAGCTACATTTTACGTTTATTACGAAATTTATTAAGATTGGTTTAGAATTATCATCTAAGGTGTCATGTATTAATTTTATTATTGTCAAAAATGGTTTAAGTTCTTGGAAATTTCCTTTAAACTCAGGAATTATATTAAATGATGTTTCTAACTTGAAAGATGCCATGTTCGTGTTGTTTTCTATTTCTGATTCTAACTCTGTTCCTTCAACCACAAGGTTGAAATTTTTCTGTATCCATTGACCTTAAAAATTTTGCTATTTCTTTCTCTAGTTGTTGTAGTGTATTTAAAATTTTTTTCTTTTCTTCTAATTTAGTTTCATTTAATATTTCCTGACTAATTTCTTTGACCATTTGTAATTTCGCTCTAATTGTTTTCTGTGTGTATTTACTATTTGGTTTTTTTTTTAGATTTCTTCATAGTTCTTGTATAATATTAAATTTGTCCATTTAATTTATAAAGGATTTTTGTTTTATTTAAAGTAAAATATATATATTTTTTTTTTTTTTTTAACATTTGCGGCACAAAGTCTGGTTGCCGTCTTAATAGTAAATTTTTTGAAGTGGGCTTGCACTTTATATAAAATAATCATAATAAAAATACATACTGTAACTAGTAATTTGTAATTTGTGGTCATCATCTTCAGCTGCTGGAGTCGGTATACGTACAGTTACGTATCTTTCCATTACTTGTGTTGTTTTTTTTTTTTGTTGTCCATTATGTTGTTGGCTTCATATACTGTCAGCATAAGCATAATGGATGTTCCAATCTTTTTCAAGAAATTCACTCCAGTCCAGTTGTTTTAATTGTTGGTAGAAATTATGCTTCTGTTCCCCTTTGCTGATTGCGATTATCCTTCTGAGTTCCTTTCGCTGTTTGTTGATTTTAGTCTTTTTACCCCCTCTTGATCTCTTTTTCGTTTTATTCAATTCTGGTGATGAAGGTATTGGTCTTGAAATTCGGTTTCTGTATTCTTCTATGGTCAATGCTCTCGGACCGGTATATCCCTTGGAATGCCCTCTGGGATGTATTCCTCGTCCATAATTTGTTTGTTATTCACCAGAGCTTCATACTTTTTTATTATTGCGTCAATCTCTTCCTTTGACGGGATGTCTTTTAGCGGTGGTAGAATTTCTACGCTGATAACAGACATTTAGTTACTAATTGACGGTTTACTAGTTTTAAGTTTCACTAGGACCTATTCGTGCAGTCCCAGGATTAGTTTTATCAGTATCTATTTTATCAGGATCAGGATCAGTATTGTTGAAGATTCAAGGACCGGTTTTTATCAGTATTGTGGAAGATTCCAGGACTAATTTTATCAGGATAGCCATATAGTATATGTGGATCGCCATATAGTATACGATTGATTTATATAGTATAGGTTTGTTGTGTTGGTGAACAGAATCGTCTTTTAGTACAAATTAGTGTATGTGTATGATGGCAGGATGGCCATATAATATGTGTTTGGTAGGTAGGGTGACAACTAGGACTGGTTAGAACCGGGCCAGTCTTAGGAGGAATTTTGTCATATGCTTTCTTCAGAGCAGTTCTCGCGTGCACGCTAGATGCACTTTTTTGTGAGTATTCGGGTATTCACATTAAGGCAGATTAAGCCAATACTCTTACACGTAGGCAGATTATACCAGTCAAACAACGGGATTTGGTGTTTAGATTCTAGTTTTCCGATTCATCGAATGAATAGAATTAGAATACTTTTTATTTACAATTGTTTGTCTTTATATATATATTATATTTTCATTCATATTTCTTTTGCATTGATATTTGAACGTAGGGGTTAACTAGCCAATCAGTGTACGTTCAAAAATCAATCCAAATTTTTCTCCTCAAAATTGAGTGACATTCCTATTGAGTATTAGTTATGAACATTCTTCAACTTGGTTGAAGTTCATTGGCATAACTGCAAATTTCTCACTTTGCTTCAAGTGGAATACTATTACACAATAATATATTGTTTTAGAATATGACCCTTTACTTAATGTTAATGTATCTTATGGTATGTATGGAATGTATGAAAAGAAATGCATGAGTAACTAAAAGATAAACAAATTTATAAAAATAAACAAATAAACATGTGCTTGTGCTGAAAGTAAACAAATAAACATGTGCATGCACTTAAACTAAAAATATAAAAGTAAAAACAAATGAGTAGGTGTGTTACATCACCACACTGTTATAATTTTGAACGTCATCAGCATACATTTGAACCTAGTATGGATCCTTGCGGAACTTCCCTTACATTAAGGGCATTTGAATTTTTACCATTCCCAGCTTGCACGCTGATTGAAAAAAATTATAAAATTTTTCAAGTTTTTTCGTTAGTATGGAATGGTCTACTGTGTCGAAAGCTTTACTATGATCTAGTAGTATTAAGAATGAAACCATATTGTTATCAAGTTTAGCTCTTAAATCTTCAATCACGTCTGTTGGCGTTGTAATACAGCTTCTTCCCTTAATAAATCCAAACTGGAAATCGGACTTAATACTATTCTGACCAAGATAATCATTCATTTATCTACAAATGAGATTTTCCATTACTTCAGATAAAGAGGGGAGAATTGCAGCAGGCCGAAATCATTGTTTTATTTAGGAATATGGATAATTTATGAGAGTTTCCATCCTTCAGGAAATACGGATTTTGCAAAGATAGTGTTGAATAAATGAGTAAGAAAAGGCAAGAGCTTTGAGATTAGGGCTTTTATAAATAAAGAATTGATTTCATCTAAAGCAACAGCATTCGATTTTATTGCTGAGATAATTTCTAGAACTTCACCTTGGTTTACACAACGGAAACTAAAACGATTTTCAATGGGAACAATGCATAAATCATTATAAATATTGGATACGGGCGATTGCACATTATTATTTACAAACTTATCATCTAGATAGTTCTCATCAATATCAGCGCTACAAGGTGAGGTGTTTTTAAGTTCTATACCAATCTTTCGAATTTCTTTCCATTTGGATCGACTGCCAACAGCTGATGAAAATTTTTTTTGATAAAATAAATATTTCGCCAACTGAATTCCTTTTATAACATATTTTCTAGCAGATTTGAATATAAGTTGAAGTTCTGGTGTTTTGTATTTTTTCCACCTGCCATGTGCAACATTACGTTTATCTATTAACAGTTTTATATCCTGATTAACCCATGAATGCTGATTTGCTTTCCTAAATTTGTTTTTTATAGGAACACATAAATCAAATAAATTTTTAACATTATCCTGAATGAAAAACAACTGGTCATTAACATCATCAAAACTGTAAATCTGCTGCCAATAGATGTTATCTACATGTTGATGTAACGAAGTGTAATTAATAATACGGAAGTCACGATAAGTTATAGAGGTATTATCTTCGATTACATTGATTGGCACCTCTGTCGGCAAGAAATTTCAGCAGCGTACTATCTCCTCTACTATATTCTATATATGGTACGCTTGAAGGGAGGCCTCTGACAAAAGATTCATATGTTCTTCATCGGTATATAGTCCTGTTCGAAATAAGTATTAAATAGTTTCTGTTGCTTAAGGGGTTTCCCATATTCTCAGATTTCGCGTATCTCTTAGAATTCCTGGTTTATTTATATAATTAACTCTCCGTGATTGTATAGGGCGATCGACATCCATTTTCTCAGCCGGTTTCCTTCTGAGAGCTCCTGGGGGTGCCGATCGCAACCCAGAGTTTTTATTCCACTGCCAGTGGTAGGGACTAAACTTATTCGGGATAAATTTGTTAAATAGTCTTGGAGGCAGTTGAGGCCTAACTTCCATTCGGGACATTGAATTTGTCGGAACGGTTATCTGATTCCGAGTGGTCGGGTGAATAAAAGCAATCCTCATATTAAGGTTTTGCATTTCCATACACATGACATACGCTTCGGGAAAACTTTGTATAATGAGAAGTCTGGAAAGATCGCCATTGAGGCCACGTACAAAAACGTCTAATGCCGTATTTCTATATGTCTCAATCAATGCGTCTACCGTTTCGCGAGAGTAATTTTCGGTTTTGATCTTGTGTATTATGAGGGAAAACTGGTGGCTGACCGAGGCATAGAATTCGTCCACCTTTGATCTCGTTTGGTACAACTGGTTTAATTGGTGTTCAAAGGTCTTTTATGGGTGTAGTGGAGTGATAGGCACTCTTTTATCCGACCCCAATCATTCTCAAATATGTTATACGAAACAAAGACCGAGTCCGCACTCCCTCTAACCTTCTGTCGTATACTCTGTAATATTGCCCAATATATGGCCTTACGACCGATTTCGTAGTCATTGAGGGTAGCCTCTACGCTACGTATCCACGATACATATTGGGTAGGCTTCCCGTCAAATGGCTGCAACTCCTTGACACAGTCCGAAAGTCTGCTCAGTTCTCGGAGTTCCAGTTCATTCCTGGGAGCGCGAGGTGGTTCCGCCACGTGAGCGTCAGCAGATGAAGGGCCATTCTTGCTTTCGAGCATTCTAATCTTTGCTTTCATGGCCTTGATCTGGCTCATGGTTGCGTTCAAAGCCCCAGTCATTTCCATCACACTTGTCTTAAGTTCCTCCATCACCGTCAGTGTGGAATTAGTAGTCTATCCGGAGTAACAAATTTAACCAAGCCTTTATATATATATTTTTTCCTATTTTATAGGAACTCTCTTTCGTTTTTCAATAGGGGTTACACACAATTTCACAAAAATTTTAAGAAAGATTCCTTGCACTTACCCTTGAACTTTCAATTCAATTTTAGTCACAAGTTAGTTTATTACATCTGGGTTGCGAGGTAGATGTGATTTGAATTTTTATCTAAAACGATATTTGTTTATACCCAGCACTGCCAATGATTCACCATCTGTTTTATTTTGGTTCATTGCACTTTACACAAATTAACTGTTTCCAAACACACACACCATATTACATACATTGCATTATTTTTTCACATTTATTGTTGCCGGATATAATAATGCTTAGTCAAGCCAGGAATCCAAGTCAGTCAATAATAAATTGACTGACCGACAGTCGATGAAATTACTACTAAGCATTGTTACATTTGGTAAATAAAATGACGACACAACACTATACACATTTGTACCAATTTATTATTACCAAACATAATTTATTTCCGCATACTTATTATTACCAAACATAATAATGCTTAACTAGACTAACAAATATAGGTCAATCAATTACTTGACCATTTATGACTAAATCACTACTAAGCATTATTATGGTTGGACAACAACAACAACATAGAATATTTAATTTATAATTATTTTAGTATTAAGCATTTTTTGATCATTGTAAAGTATAAAAAGCCCAACAAAATAAATAACTTTCTAGTAATACAGCAAAACTTGTCATGTTATTACTATCATCATCATCACCTTTCAAGTTTCAAGTGCTTGAAAGGATCAAAAGGAATAAAGATTAATGTCAGTATGGATTAATGTGTTCGGGCTGATCAACATTAACTTAATTCCTTCATCAACATAAAACATATATTATCAATCATTGGTAATATACATTTGGTGACCCCCTAAAAAACACTCTTGACTTTATCTCCCCACCAGTGGTAAGGAACTTAAAGCATTCACGAGTGGATTGACCACGCAACAGGATATCCATACAGGACGTCCGCTCAATCATTAAGCAGATCCAGCTATAGCGTTAGCAGATCCAGCTTAAAGAATCAAATTAATCTACATTTAAGGCACCAATATACATTTGGTGACCCCAAAAAAATTCCTTGAATTTCAAGTTTCCCCCCACCAGTGGTAAGGAACTTGAAACACTCACGGGTGGATTGCATACGCGACTTCAGTACATCGTTGATAATTATAATTGCTCAATCAACATTGGACCACCATTGTCCACAGCGGTCTGGCATTCATCAGAGTTCAGGAGTAATTCAACAAGCAGATCCAGCTATACATTTAGCAGATCCAGCAATAAGCAAGCAGATCCAGCTACAATCTACAGAAGTCTCTTGTGTTTAACGTGAGTACCCGTCTCGTTGACATAACCTCACGGTGCTCTGAACACTGGCTCGGAATATGCGCCGACCACCGCCCCATTGTGTAGTTAACTACACTCCGGTACCAATTCAAGATTTGTGCATTTGGGCAACAAATCCCACTCCTTGGTGGGGAGTCGAGGCCTACCTTACACACCTCTGCTTGAATGCAACTCCACATCGAGCTATGCTCTCCCCGCGATTTGGGTATAAACCACAGCCACCACGATACTCCCCAAGGGGCCGTACCCGCAAGTCAGCTGGAATCAAGGATTCCAGGGACTCTGACTTCCCGTGGTACCAGAATTATATATAAATATATAGCCTCCGGTCAGACTTCGTAGCAAAGCTACTACCAGTATAGCTCCAAACAGCTATGGACTGGTGACCATTCGAAAGCCTTAGTTCCACACTCATACACCCGCCCGCTACAATCTACAAGCAGATTCAGCTATAATTAACAAAGCAGATCCAGCTATAAGCAAACAGGACATTATCAGTCCATATCAATAATCACGACATATAGCCTCACATCATTAGTTGTGGGACACCTCAAATACGCAGTCAACAAAATATCCATCTAAGTTAGAATCCATTTGTGAACACATACAATGGAGACTTCAAAACAGTTGTTGGATTCACTATTACAAACGAGTGAAATTATTCAAGCGATCGTCCGTAACTTTAAAAAGGATTCTGCGGATAGAAAAACAACCGCAGGATATTTCGAAGAACGCTTACGGTGGTTAGAAGAAGCCTGGAGTAAATTTTAAGCCCAGGACACAAGCTTCCATATGCCCGACGAGGTCCAAATGCTTAGAACAGAGCATGAATACTTTACGAGCGAATATTACTCAAAAATTGAGCCTTAACAACTACATATGTAGAAATATGCACTACAGAGGCCAATCGGCTACAAACAGCTACCCAAACTAAACAAAGGCCATCAGAAACTAAAAATAATGGCGCTCAATCAATGTCTCTGCAGCATGCAGCCGATGATCATCAAGGCCTGATTCGGAAGACAAAAATTCGAATGTCAGCATTAGAACGATTATTAAGTGGCTTAAATTTTACTAAAGAATATCAACCCCATCAATATTATGAACTAAGAACTGATACTATTCACAAGCTGTGGGACCAAATTCTAATTTTTTGCGATGATATTTGTGAAAAAATTGAAGATCCAGCAAAGGCCGGTTTTAATATGGATGAATTCTAGCACTGAATGAGACGGTTCAGAATGGGTTAGCCAATCTGTTAGTAGCAGCTGCCAGAATAAAGAACAAAAATACTGCCCTCAGTGTAACCCAGCCAACATCATTGGCACAAAACTCGTTGCCATTACCAAAGGTAACAATTCCAAAATTTGTTGGAAATTACTTGAAATGGAGCCAATTCCATGACTTGTTTTCTGAGATGATAGATAGACAACAGATTCCAGCAGTACAAAAAATGTAGTACTTAAAAACCAATTTTACGGGAGAAGCAGAACAACTAATCAGCCAATTCACGTTGTCAGATCAGAACTATAATGCTGCTTGGAGAACGCTACAGGGACGTTACAACAACAAAAGACTCCTGGTAGCTAATTTGGTGGACAAAATAATCAGCCAACCAGCAGTGACTTCATCTGCACCATCCATAAAAACTCTACATGACACCACCAAGGAGTGCTTGCTGGCATTGAATAATTTGGGAATTGTAACATCGTCTTGGGATGCAATTCTAATACAAATATTGATCAAAAAACTCGATAGACAGACTCATGTCAGGTACATGCAGTCGTTAACTAACCCAAAGGATGTGCCGGTCATACCTGAATTGTCATCGTTCCTGGAATTGCAATTTCAATTTATGGAAGCAATGGCTTCGAAAGAAAAGCCAACATATAAGGCTGTCTCAACAGTAATAACATCCCATGAAAACAATATTAACGCATGCAAGTTGTGCAAGAACAGTGGTCATAACTTATATAACTGCAACATATTTCTACAACTGTCAGCAGCAGAGCGACTACGCTGGATACAACAACAGAACCTATATGTCAACTGCTTCGGAAGTAATCACGCTGCGAAAACCTGCAATGCAAGAAGCTGCAGAAAATGTACGAAAAAACACAACACATTACTTCACTTAGAAAAAGTTGACAATAATCAAAGAAGAAACATGTCATCAAATACAAATTCAAGATCAAGAATAGTAGTGTGATGAAGAGAGTTCTGAAAACAAGAGCAGGGAGCAAAAATATTATACTAATTTTGTATGGGAAAACTAACAGCAACGATAAGAAAATCAACCCTGTTTTGTTAAAAGTTCTGTTGTTAAAAGTTCTGTTGTGGTTTTGATTGATATGTATGTGTGAATGTGTGTTTGAAACAGTTGGTATGTTCTGTTGTTAAAAGTTCTGTTGTGGTTTTTGATTGATATGTATGTCTGAATGTGTGTTTGAAACAGTTGGTATGTACCTATAAGTTTTTTGAAATTGTGTGTATGTAATCAGATTCAGCGACGGTGTGAAAATAGTTTATGAAAACATCAAATTAAGTTGTTTTAATACAAAAGCTTGTTCTTAACCTTACTCAACTAAGTTCATATAAAATTTAATCGTTTAAAAACAAATCAAAACAATACTATTTATATATTTATTTTATTTATTTATTTTTTTTTTTTTTTTGAGAATTTTATAATGTAATAAAAAATAAATCTCATATTTAAGTATATAATATTATTGAAGTTCATCTTTATTGATCCAAGAATTATGTTGATTAGAAAATCCCAACCATTTAACGTACATCTGTTGTCCCATAGTTTTAATAACATTTTCAATCAAATATGTATTTGGATAATGTGTCTTCAATAGTTCATTTTCATAGAATCCGCCAACAATCGGATTCTTTTGATAGTCTTATAATAAATAAGTAATGGGGTTTGTGTTCTGCAAAGTACGAATTTTAAAAATTTCAGTTGTCCGGTTTGGAGTATATCCTTTTGCAAAAATATGTTTATATTTGCTAATTCGAACGTGATCTCCAACTTTTAGAACTTTCATTTTCTATGTTAACAGAATTTGGCTTCATTCCAATTGTTCTATGTTTTTCATTATTATATTGATTAATTAAATCCTTGCATATATGTATCCATTGATAATTTCCTTGCAGACTAAACTTTTTCCACATCATTCCTTTTAGAGTTCTATTAAATCGTTCTACAATAGACGCTTTCATGATACTATATGTAGAATAGTGGTTGATATTATGTTTTTTCATCAGGTTTTGAAATATTTTATTATAGAACTCTTTACCATTGTCAGTTTGCAAGTTTTTTGGAAATCTCTTTAGTGAAAAAATAGATTTCATAGCATTGGTAATATCTTCACTACCTTTCGATTTTACGGGAACAGCCCAAGCAAACTTTGAAAATGTATCTATAACTGTTAAAATAAATCTATAACCTTTGTTATATTTTGAATAAACACCCATTTCAACAAGATCTGCTTGCCAAAGATCGTCAATTCCCTTGTGTACCACTCGACGTCGAATGAAATTTCTGCGTGCTTGTTTATGAAGTTCCTGAACCACTTCTTGTCGCTCCATTTCTAACATCTATCTTAGATTACATCAATTTAAATGCTGTTGATGTAGGATTTAAATCAAAACGATTTATATTTCAATGTTTAAATGTTTTGTAATGAGCTTAAGACGTTCTTCAACTGAACCAATTTTATAATTAAATAATGATCTCATTTCTTTTAGTGATTGATCGAGATTATTTTGTAAGATACTTTGATCATGTATTAATTTACTTAAACTTGTTTCTAAATTCCCGAATTTTTCTGTACACAACACGTTTTGTTGTTGTATTATTTCGTTAAACCGATTCTCCGTTTCCTTAATTCTCTCCATACACATTGTATCCAGTTGTTTCTTTATTTCACTAAAATAACTTTTCATATAAATTTTGTTCACAGCATCGTTTTCCAATACAGGATTAGCAATATTTTTTATTCTCCGCAAGTTAAAGTTGAAATTACGATCACTATCCAAATGAATCTTGTAATGCGGATTTTGATATCTTGCAGATTGTTCAATATAATGTCCAAACTTATCGATAGGCATTTTATGAATATGAATTGTTAAATATTTTGAAGTCTATTTATATAATAATCTTTGCTTCTCTCAATTCCTCAATAATTGATACAATTTCATTATTATGATTTGAGTGACCAGCTGTTGTGGATGAAATCAATAGACGTAATCTATCAACCAATTCGTTAGGATCATCCCAATAAACATAATTGACCTTTTTTGTATTCAACTTCATTAAACCTTTTCCCTTATGAATTGTCTGTTGTTTAAATAGGTTTTTAATAATCGTTGTATATTTAATTGAACGATTTCCTTTAATTTGACCATTAATGCTGTTATTTCGTGTATAAGCATTAGCCATCTCCAATATTTGTTTATAATTATTTAAATCTGTGTTATTATAACTGGTTGGTTTCTTATAAACTAGCAATTCATATAAACCTGATGTAAAGGGCCATTTTGAATTACCTACGGTAATATTGGTTGAATTGAAAGTGATGGGTTCATTACCCAGTCTCCAGATTTGATTTTTGTCCTTATGAGGTCCATAGGTTTTATCATAAATATTTAAATTAACTTTTGATAAATTATATTGAATACTTTGATCGGGATGTATTGCAATAGTGTTATCATCATCATCATCATCATCATTATTAATATTATTACTATTATCATTATTATCAACACCATCATCATAGTGATCAACATCATTTTCACCATCAAATGATTTAAATGTATTTGAACTTTTCTCGATTTTCTTGTTATCAAAGCTTGAAGAAAGAGTATTATAATCAAGCTTACTCTTTTTATATGGTGTGCTGAAGGCAACTTTGTTATTCTCAAGATCATGTTTAAAAGAGTTATCCAAATAATTTTCATGTTTTATAATATTATTATTATTAGTTGATTGAGCTATTTCTTTTAATGGTTTTGATATTGGTTTAAATGTCTTTTCTAACATCTCATCATTTGCGATTTCCCCAAGTAAAATATTTTTATATTTCTTTTTTAAAATATTTCGAGTTTTAATAAGAATATTAACTAGATTTGTATTCATATTGATAGATTGAAATAGAAGCAAAACAAACAGATCAGATTAGCAGTTAGCGATTTATTAGATAGTAGCAGATTATAGTTGAGAAGTTATTAGTTTAATAATTGATTGTGTACTGATTTTAAAATATCCATAATATTTCTTTTATAGATTTATAAATACATCGAAACCTTTTCTATATCGACCATTATTCATAGGATCATCTTTGTTAATAACTAGAAAACCATATTTTTCTTTCCAACACTCGGCACATAACTTATAAAATGTTTTTAAAGTCATATCAGAACCAACATGATTATTGTAAATATGTTTAATATTCATTGCATCCTGTTTAAACATTATAATCATATTTGCATTATCGCGAATCAAGTGTTTTAGTATACGTGTATAAGTTTGACATAAATAAAAACTATCAATGTCTTTATGACGACCCATACAAAAGTAAGAACGTACATGATTTTGTTTCTCACAAGCTATATCATCGAATATAAATATTGAATTCGGTTTAACTTCGTCTGGGGATAGAACATCATCATTATTGGAAAATGATGAAAAATTTATCATCATGATAGGTTTAATTAAATTTTCTAAATACTTATATTTCGGTTGTTGTGTTGATTTTGAATATAAGTAATTATTTTTAAATTTCAATCCATGGGGACTTTCGATAAGACTGATCATCACATTTGTTTTTCCACAATTTGATGGACCCACAATAAGAGCTCGAATAGAATTCGGTAGTAATGAACTATGACGAATTTTATTTGATGAATCGAACTTTGATTCGATATTCTTTACATTAATGCTTTTCTGTTGTTTAAAAAAACGCATTCTGAAGTCTAATGATAACATAATATAGCCAGGCTCTTTTATTTGTTTTCAATCAATTCAATTTCAATCTTTAATCGATAAAGTACCAATTGATATGACTATCATTTATAAAAAGATATTCAGTCGTCATCCATCCTTCATTGGTAAAGGGTTTCTGAATAAAATAATTAATAAACTTCCTATTGAACTTCATTTACCCGGTTATCAATTTTGGGGACCTGGTACAAAATTAAAGAAACGTTTAGATAGAGGTGATCAAGGAATCAATCCGTTGGATACTGCTTGCAGACAGCACGATATAGCATACTCAAACAATAAAGATTTAGAGAAAAGACATATTGCTGATAGAATCTTAGCTGAAAAGGCTTGGCAAAGGGTTAAAGCAAGTGATAGTAGTTTGGGCGAAAAATCAAACGCTTGGTTTGTTATTACTGCAATGAAAGCAAAAACAAAATTCAGAATGGGTAACGTTATTAGTAAAACTAAAAGATCGTCTCCAGTAAATGAACATCAACTATTTAGACATGCATTGAAAAGTGCAAGAAAGAATATAAAGAAAACTGAAAACTTGAAAGATGCTATAAAGATTTCACGAAAAGTTGTAAACAATATTTTCAAGGGAAAAAAAATCATTAATAAAAACACCTCGAATAATACCGCTACCAAAATCTGGAGGTTTTCTTCCACTTGCACCTATATTTGCTGCACTGGGCGCACTTGGTGGTTTAGCTGGTGGTGTATCTGGTATTGCAAAAGCAATCAATTTAGTTAAAAATGGAAAGCAGCAGTTGACTGAAGCAAAACGACACAATAGCACAATGGAAGCCATCGCGATGGGAGAAGGCATGTTCCTAAAACCATATAAAAAAGGTTTTGGATTATATTTAAAACCTTATCAACAGAATTTTTAAAGACGCTACCTAAAAGAGCCCTTTCTGATGTAGACTTGAGAAAATAAGCAAAACATATTCCAAATTTTAGAGGAGTGTTTATGTGCAACACTCTTCCAAGTACACCATTTAAAAAAGAATGTGGAATAATCAATCTGGATACTTCAAAGGGACCTGGCACACATTGGGTAGCGTACTGGAAAAACAACAATCAAATTGAATATTTTGATAGCTTTGGTAACTTGCAACCACCGAAACATTTAATAAAATATTTAGGAAAAAACATTAGTTATAATTATGATAGATATCAAAATTTTAATACAATAAACTGTGGTCATTTATGTTTAAAATTTTTGTTTTCGAAACTAATCTAAAAAGAAAAAATTATAATTGTTTAATAAAATACAACGATTATGAATTAAAAAGATCTTGTTTTATTTATAAATAAACATATTTTTTTTCATTTATTAAAAATTTCAAGAGAAATATTATAATTAAATAATTTTTTTAATTTCGCTTGTTAGAGGTGAGTATTCAATTAAGCGATCATGAATAACTAAACAGTATGCTGATGTATTATCTGGAATGGGTTTGTTTGCTTCAGTATCAAATTCAATTCGTACATCAATAGGTCCAATTTTAACAGTCTCATTTTGATGTGAAACATCAACAACAATAAGCGGTGCATAAGACTTGTATTCATCAACATCTAGCAATGGTTCAGGTTCTCGCATGTAAAAGCTTTGTTGAAATTTTGCATACATATTATATAGAACAGAATATTGACCCATTTCAAAATGATTATTTAAATCATCATATGGATATGACTCTGAGTTTAGATATATTTTAAATTAGAGATATTACAATGGTCAAACTTATTTTCTTGTTCTTTACTTTTCTCTTTTTGTAAATCAATTATAAGAAATCGTGGTCTTTCTTTTTGTGGAGAAAGCTTTACATTCCATAAAACCTTTGTACTCTTTGGTAACACAGGATTTACATGACAGTCCCAACTTCGAAACGCTATTGGTATAGAATGTTTGCTGTTGATTATCTTAAACATTTCCAATTTTGCAAAGTCCGATAGTTGAATGTGCGGCATTTTCCATGTTATATCCAGAATTGTTAATTTCAACTTATCAGTTGTATTTGTACAATAATATGATCTCTCATCGGATGTAGAACGTTGAAGGATGAGCTCATGTTTCGAATTTAATAGTATTTTGTTATAATCTTCAGCAAAACCCATCAACATTTTCAGAGGTATACAACAACTAAAATTACTTTTTTCCAAAACAAAAGTTTCTTTAGGACACCAACCAGCGTTTTTTAATGTATCACTTTCAGCCTTATTCAACGATACAAAATTTTTCATGGTAGATGAAATTCCAAGCTTGCGTGTACGATCAACTTCGTTAATTTCATAACGAATTTCATCAAACAAATATGAAGCAAATTTGTTTTTAAATTTCACATCTATAGCTGGAACCTCTTTGGTTGATTCCTTCTTTATTATAAAACCATGAATGTAAATCATACTCTCACTTGGTAGGACGAAGAGATCTTGATTTTGAATTGGTATACGAACCTCATCATTGTTGTTGAATGATTTTAGATATGAAGAGTAACTATGATATTCCCTTTTTACGATACTCTCATCATACATAGGTTTTTGAAGAACATTTAGTATTTCATTCATGATTGAAGAATAAATCCCAATGATTTTAAGTATTCTGTATTAGATGATGACAACAGTTTTTTATTTTTTTATACTTTCTCGAATGTGAGTTGACGAAGAATTGAACGGAAATCCTCTTTGCATTACGTTTTTATTGTAAATGATCATTATTCTGGTTTGAAGTGGAGTCTAAGAGTGATTTTTTCTCCTCTAAAATTTATAAGTTCACCGTCTTGATTTAAGATTCTAATCGTTATGTTGCTTATTTGTCGGCAGTTGACTGGTAAATAAATAACATTTCGAGGTTTTTCGTTTATTTTATATCCTGGAGGAACATCAAGAGGAAATTCATGAATAGTATGATCTGAGGTATTATTAATAAATGATCCGGTTGTTAAGTTGTTTTCAATGCGTATTGTGTTAACATTAGTAATATGTGTAGGTAAATCAGATTCAAAATATTCAGTTGAATTTACTTCTAATTTTCTTTTGCTAAATCCAAGCAACTTTCCTATACTGTTTGGTTGTGAAAAATCTATATCCATAGATGAGGTTATTTCAGTTTTAAGGGTGTTATTGTTAGCTTCAATTATTAGGTTAATTGATTCATCGATATCTCTTAAGCATGAGTTTAAGTGAAAATCAATATCCTCAAGTTCGTATGAGCCCACTGGAACAGTAATAGTATAATTTCCTATATGAAACAAATTGTTGTAAACATCTACATTGGGTATGGAATTGAATGCTACAAAATCAATAAGTCCACAAACATAATTTGTAGGCAGTTCAATTGGACGAAAATATTCTCCAACCAAAGTTGAACTGTTTCCGGTTAAAGAGATTGTTATTGACATTACAAGTATTCAGAATGAACTGATGATTTAAGTTTATTTTAGTCGATTTAAGTGTTAAATAATAATAATCAAAAATGCTTTTTTTTATAATATTATGTTTTCTTTATTAATATCTGATTTAATAAACTTTCTTAAGAGTATTACATTTTTTTCAGCACATATACAATATTTTCTATGATAACAACAAACATTTTAAAATTTATCATTTTGATATAACGTTTTCAAATTTGGACAATTTAGATCATCTAGCTTATAAAAATTAATTTCATCTTTAAAAATATTTTGAATCCACTTAATTTTTTCTAATCCTTTAACATAATAAATAAAATTGCCATCTTTCCATTTTAAGCCATGATGATGATTATAAAGCCAATTAATTGAAACTTTTTCTTTTGTTATCAGCAATGAATATTGAAAAGGTGGTTTAATAATAAATGTTTGAACTTGTGAGTCGTCAATTAAAATACTCAGTTCTTTTACGATGAATTTATTGTTGAGATAAAAACCTTGTACGTCTACAACTAATATTCTCTCCTCAGACATTGTCTAATACTAATCAAGTCACAACGGAGACTGTAGAACTGTTGATAAAGTATGTGCTTTTAAATTATTATAAAAATTCATTATATATAATCAGTCATGCTTAAGCCCTTGCTATTAAAAGACGTGTTTTCGGTAATTTTTCTTACAAGTTCAAAATAAAACAATTTGCATATCAAAATAAAAACAATTTAAAAAAAACAATTCGCATATTGAAAAACAAAAAAAAAAAAACAAAATTGTACATAAATAGTTCTTTAAAACAACAACTTAAAGCATACAACATTAAACGTACAAGACCAAGTGAAGATGTAAACGCACTATGCGTAAACACAATGATTAAAAAAACAAAACCCAATAACAACAACGCAATGAATGTGAATCGTTCAAATTATTTTTCTCCGTTACAGACCGTTGATGATGACAAAATAGAAGACGAAATAATAGTCGAAAAAACAAAAAAAAGTTATAGCACCCCCCATAACAATATTAAAATGCAAAATTGAGGAAATTCATGAAATCTGCAAAAAAAAACAATATTTCAGATTATGCAATCCGAAAAATTTCAATTGGTTTAAAATTATTCTGTAAAACCAAAAGTGATTTTAATACGGTTTGCAATGTGCTTACTAACAAATTTGAATTTTTCACCTATGCAACCAAAAACGAAAAACCTTACAAAGCCCTTATTTTTGGGCTCGATAAATGTGACCCTATGATCATTAAGAAAAATCTTACTGAAATGGGTTTAAAATGCTTGGATGTAAAGCTCGTTATAAAAAATAGTAATTATAATGTGGAATATGTTATATATGTCGTTTACTTTGAACGCCAGTCAATTACAATAAGGGAACTTAGACAACACTTCTCCGTAATCGATTATGTCAAGGTTAGATGGGAGTTTCAACAGGCCAATAAATCTAAAATAACCCAATGCTTCAACTGCCAGATGTTCGGTCATGGATCCAGCAGATGTAAGGTGAAAACTTTTTGCGCAAATTGTGCAGGTCAACACAAAACTTCCGACTGCAAGGAATCTGTTGTTAAATGCGCAAATTGCAACGGTCCCCACAAGTCGATTTCCGATGAGTGCCCAAGTAAGGCAAACTATATTCAAATAAGACAACGCACACAACCAATACGTCGTCGTGCTGCTCCTAAAAATACTGGTGCTGCTACATACGCCAACTACAACATTAGTTATCCAAACACCCTGCACCAAAGTGTACCAAATACATCTGGGGTCTGGCAAACAGGAAATCCCAATAATGTCAACAACAACATCAACAATAATATTAACAACAACAACTTGTTCACAATGCAGGAAATAAAGAGTCTAACTCTGGAGCTTATCACAAATCTGCGAAATTGTAAAAGCAAAGCGGACCAATTTGAGGTGATTACTAGCCTCGCCTGTAAATTCCTATCATAATGGACCATGGCATAAATATTATAACTTGGAGTGCTAGAGGCATTCGAAACAAAAGCCAAGAATTATTCCAATTCTTAATTGCCAACAACGTACATATTTGCTTAATATCGGAAACGTGGCTTAAACCAAACATTTCTATAAGACATAGAGAATTTTTTATGTAAAGAAATGCCAGAGAACGTACTAGGGGTGGTGGTGTCGCCCTTATTATGAAAAAAAATATTTCTCATAAATTACTTCCAATTGTTAATACTAACATTATTGAAAATATCGGTATACAACTGTTTACTAACAATGATATTGTAAATATTTATTCATGTTATTTTCCGGGAGGATTAGCGGGTCCAGATGGTAATAAAAAACTTATTTTTACTTCGGATATACGTAAACTTAGTAGTAGCCAAAAATACATACTTGGAGGGGACTTTAATAGCAAGCATCAGAACTGGGGATGCATCAGGGCAAATTGTTGGGGAAATATATTGTATGGCATTGATATGATATATCCTAGCGATCATACTTACGTTTCTGCTAGTATCAATAGACAAGGTTCTACGCTTGACTTATTTCTTACCAATGTAACTGATACTATAACTCCAGCAGTCGTAATAAATGACCTAAGTTCAGATCATTTACCAGTCAAAATAAAGCTAACTCGTATTATTAATAATTTACCATTATTGAAGTTTGATTTTAGTAAAGCAAATTAGAATGCCTTTTCAAGATACCTTGATAGACATTTAAACTTACCAAACACAAGAGATGAGGAACATATTGATGTTTAATTAGAAAATTTCAAAACTGTTATTAATGAGGCTATTAATGCCAGTGTACCAAGGAAGTTACATTCGCTTTCAAGAAAATCATTACCTTTCTATTTAAAATCCTTGATACTACAAAGAAACAGTCTAAGAAGAAATTGGCAACGCTTTAGAGACTATAAGCTAACGAAATTTTTAAGAAAAAAATATAATAACATTCCAATTTTTAAAGACAACACATCATGCTATACAACTAACTCCGAAAAATGCGAAATCCTTGCACAAACTTTTGCTTTAAACCATTCGATTGCTTCCAATCTTGGTGATCCAGCAACAAATTCTCTGGTAAGCGACACCCTTCGAGCGTTTCAATTATCAACCCCAAACTCTACAGCCCATCTTTCAATAAATGCCTCACATATATCTCGCATTATACAGAACCTGAAAACCAGAAAGTCACCGGGAGATTATGGTATTAATAACAGCTGTTTAAAAGCTCTTCCTAAAAAGGGAATAAAGTATTTAACTACCATAATAAATCAATGTTTAATTCTCTGTTATTTTCCACAAGAGTTTAAAAAGTCTAAGATCATTCCAATTAAAAAGCCTAACAAACCACAAGATATGCCTTCTTCATACCGACCTATTAGCCTACTATCATCCATTAGCAAAATACTTGAGAAAGTTGTTAAAGAAAAAGTGACAAATTTTATTGAAGCGAACAATATCATACCTTCATATCAGTTTGGTTTTCGAAATCAACACAATACAATTCAACCGTTAGTGCGAATAAGAAATTTAGTGAATTCTAATTTCAACAACCAAAAATCCACTGGAATGGTATTACTGGACGTTAAAGCGGCTTTCGATTCTGTATGGCATGATGGGCTTATATATAAAATGATTAACTTACAATTCCCTTTTTATATAATTAAAATTATTTAGTCCTTTCTCTCTTTCCGTACTTTTAAAGTACACATTGGTTCCTATTGTTCGAAAAGTTTTAATGTTCCAGCTGGTTGCCCACAGGGCTCTTGTCTATCACCAATACTATACAATTTATATACCTATGATATACTTTGCTCTGAAACTTTAGCTGTGGATGTTATAACCAACATTCAAAGAGCCTTAGTTGAAATTTCCTCATATTTTATTGGATGGAAAATAATGCTGAATAATGACAAAACGCAAGCCATATATTTCACTAGGAAACGAAAAGTTTGTTACATTCCACAGACAAATATCAACATAAATAATGCCTTAATTCAATGGGAACACAAATTTAAATATTTAGGAGTAATATTAGACCCTAAAATGAAATTTTAAGACCATATACCATATATTGTTAATAAAATTAATACATTAATACGAATACTCTATCCTTTTATAAACCGGAATTCAAGGCTAAACATAAACAACAAAAAACTCATATTTAAGTCAATTTTTCAGGCGGTTATGTTTTATGCAGCCCCTGTGTGGTCAAATAGCGCAAAATGCCATATAAATAAAATACAAATTTCCCAAAACAAATTGCTTAAGTTTCCCTATAACCTTCCAAGGTATTTTTCTACCCGCCGACTCCATGCTCTTGCAGATATAGAGTTAGTGGAAAGCAAAATTAATAGACTTTCCCATAGCTTTTATTGCCGTTGTTTAAATTCTGAACATGCCCATATTAATGAACTAGCTTCAGCTTAGGTAGTTAATAAGTTCTTAGTTTAAGTTTTATCATAACTTCAAATAGGTTTTTGAAAATTTTTGCCTCCAACATTATTTAAATGTATATATATAAAATTCTATAAATTAACAATAATTAATTAGTAGGAAAAGATAAATTCTTGAACTCTTTGTACATAATTATATTAAGAAACAATGTAAATAATAGTTGATCTAAATAAATTGAATTGAATTGAATTATATATAATGCTTGATTCCAACTTTTATCGATAAGGGAACATTTACAGTTATCAGGTCCACCAGTTGTTTCATCGTTGGACCACACACAATTGGTATAATGATATCCAAATTTTGATTTACTTTTCTTATAAAATGCATATTCATCGAACTGAGCTTTTAATTTTTTCAAAATAATCTCATGTTCATACCACAAAAGCGTTTCTTCCTTCATGAAGTCATGTAAAATTTTAGAATAAAACTCGTTATTCATTCTTTTTCTTATTTTATATATTTTTTTTATTGTTTATTTGTGTTAAATAAAACTTCCTAACACATCAACATCAAAGTTTATATTAACTAGCAGTAAATGTATTTCATCATATCAGCTAATTTATATTATTTCCATATCCAAATCATGTGTATAATCTTGAATGTTGATTAATGTAACATCGGATCGGTATGCAGTATCATCCTCAGAAACCACCTCAATTTCACCATTACTTAAAATTCTCTCGTATTCAACTTGACGATATTCGAAGCATGAAATATTTAATCGACGTGTCAAGTAATTGCTGTCATATGTACAACGGATTCTCAATTTTATATTATCTTTGTATTGGAGTTGAAAAAGTCTATAAAATGGAGCCGAACTTTCAATTATTCTTGCAATATTTTTTTCTTTTTTAACTAAATCTTGCCTAAATGTTTCAATAGCTTGTTCAACAGTAAAAGATTGACTTATAGGCGGTGGGGAGTCTTCTTGTTCTTCGTTTGATTTATATTCTGCTTTTGTTGTTGACTCGATGTTTTTATTTAAATCATTACTAAACTTTAAAAGTTTGAAATTTAGTTGTATGCTCACAGTATCATTATTTGGTAATTTTATAGCAAATTCTGTATTTTTAAGTTCATTTTCACTCAAATCAATAGGTAATGAAGCTGAAAACACTTGTATGATATAGATATATGAAAAAAATATGATAAAAATATTTTTCATTTTAGTTTTTTCTTTTTAATAGACGTGTTCTTAAGTTAGCGATATATTTTTAAATGAGATGATAAGAATTGTTTCTCATATTTATATATACAAATTTAATAATCGTCGTCTTCGAATGAGTTATCAACTGAGTCATCACCACCACCATCACTACCACCTTTCTTAACTTTACTATCATTAACCATTTTTTGAAGGAGGGGAGGTTTTTGTTGATTTTTATTCAATGAGTGGATACTAGTCTTACCATTATATAGTTTATTTGTACCTCTGAAAACTTTAGCCTCTATTTCACTATAAACACACGATGGTTTGTATGAGTATACATTTATATCTTTAAAACCACCTTCATAGACTGTTCCAACTAGTGATATCATACCACCGATAACCTCAATTTTTATATGTTGATTGTGACTAAATTGAAATATTGGAATATTTGCTGGCATATATTGTCCTCTATTAAGAGAAAAAATTTGAGTTCTTGTCCCTCCTTCTGCGGTTAGGAACACCTGCATTATAATATCCAAAACTATTGCATTTATTATTTGAAAAGTTTTCCACTGTGCATCACAAGTGCAATATTTATCGCCAGTTTTTAAAAATTGACCCCAATACATATTTATCAAAGTTTTTAATTCAACTAAATCTCTCATTATAAATAACGTATATATATATATATATATGTATATATATATATATATATATATATATAACACACAAACTTGGATACAATAAGATTAAAACAGCAGCTGTTTATATATATTACATACGTACATACACACATACGTATACTTTTTTAATATTTATGCTTAACCGCAATTGATAAGAAGTTATTAACATATCTAAAAACACCTTATAGTATCAATTATTGAATATAAAGAATCAGTTTGAAAATTCGTTTTACGGTGAAAAGTTGAAAGCAAAATAATGAGAGCAAGTTTAAGAAAATGTTTCAAAATCCTAATATTATATACTTACCTTTAAAGGATATGGAAGAAAATACTGCATATGAAATCAACAAGATAGAACGAGTAGATACAAAATATGGTGAAAGTATAAGATGTCTTGTAAATAAAGAATATCATATTTATTTACCTAAACGATTTCTGATTATTACTAAAAATCAGATGGATTATCTAAACACAACTCCACACATTTTAAAGAAAGTTAAAGAAGTGAATGGATTATATACTCTAATCATTAAAAAGAAGAAGCAATATGTATTCTATAACAACTTGCATGACAGTACTGATGAAGATGACGATGATGATCATTATAATGAAGTAGAAAACACATTTTAAATAGAAACTTTTTAAAATTAAAACATTTATATATATATATATATATATAAAAACCCCTACAAGAACTAAAATTTCTCGCGCATTTGATGACCTAGAAACTTTATAAAAATGAAAAACCGCAACGATAACTTTTTAAAATTAAAAAACATATATATCGATAAAAAAAAAAAAAAAAAAACACCGCAACACTAAAATTTCTCACACATTTTAGGAATTTTTCATGTTTAGAAACAAAAACAATGAAAAGATTGCAAAGCTATAAAATAACATCTCTTAATTTTGTATAAAAACCATATCTAGTTTTCTTTAATTGTTATTCAAGTCAAGTAAATCAACAGAAATGGAAGCACATTTAAAAAAAATTTTTAAAAAATGCCAAAACAAAAGCATTCTCCCCGTTAAGGATATGGTTTTTAACCATAAATATAAAATATCAAAGCTAGAGCGTTACAGACACGCTTTGGAAGAAAAATTCGCTGTTTGGTGGAAAACAGCAAATACATATACCTACCCGCTATATTTAACGATACCCTTGATGATGACTTTATTGCAGAATTTGATAAGAATACCTACTATCTTATCAAAGATAGAAAAGGTAGCAGCGATGTATATTACGAACTAAATATACAGGCAGCAACAACAGGTAATTTTAGGTAAATATTTAGTTTTTGTTTATTATAAAAATCTAAATATAAATTATTATCGTTTTAGCACAACATACACCAAACATATAATTTGATTATTAAATACCATTGACGATGACGACAAACAGAAGCCGAAATTATTTGTTTAATCGAATATTATTAAAATTAAAAATTAAATATTATCCGAAATTATTTGTTTAATCGAATATTATTAAAATTAAATATTATTGATATATTGCATTTCTAATACATAAAATTTAAAAATTAATAAAAATAAAAAAATTTTTAAGTAAAAAAATTAATAAAAACAAAATATTTGTTATTATTTTTGTTAGATCGTAAAAACTTGCACTTGAAATATATTCATCGGGCTTGAGATCATATAACAAAACTATATGAATGAAACCGATAAACAAATCTCAAACACCAGCGCACCCATGATAGAGGTGATTGATAAAGCTGTATGTTGAACAGACAAGAACAATATTCTGTTATTATGCTAAAAATGTGATTAAAAAATGTTTTTTTTTTTTATCATTATCTATGAACTTGACCCCAACAATTTTAACAAAGTTTTAGTTTAGTAAGAATACAAAATGTATATAAGAACCTTTGTTAATGAGTTTTAATGAAACAATCGAATTTCGTCATTCTGAGAAAACACATCGCTCACAAAAATAAAAAGCATTTTTTAAAAGCTGATATAAGTGGTTTTAAAACTATTAAAAAAGGTATTCTTAAAACACAAAATTATAATTTTTATATAATTTAATTTAACTATATTTATATAAAAAAAGTGGAAACGGTATTTGACTTAATTTAAAAACTATCGAAATTGCGAGATATTTAAATACACATATATATATATATATATATATATATACATATATATATATAAACATCTACACTAAGTCCAGGTATGTTATAGATATTAACAGCAAATGTATAATTTATGTTTATTTCAACTTCAATTTCAAATACTTTCAGAACGTTACTTTCATTTCTGTTGTTGTATTATGTACATCTGCGAGATATGTGGAACGTCTTTCGTATCCAAATTTAATTTCAAGAGACACTTAAATAATAAACATATTAACTCAAAAACAAATAAAACAAAATTAAATTTAAAAAATGAAAAAATTGTTAAAGTAGAAAATATTGAAGAAACTCCATCATGCAGCTATACACGATGTGAAACTTGTAAATTAAATATAAGAAAAGGTTCTTGATCTCATCATTTGAGAACTAATGAACACAAAACAAAAAATAATCGTTTGTTTATAAACAACGATATATATATAAGCAAAAATTTATTTAATAAGCGTATCCAAACTTTTGTATACGAAAATAAAAAGGAAGGTGAGCTTTCAGCAAACATTTTATTTTCGAATGCAAAAGAAAGCATTATAAATATTTTAAAAAATATGTTATTAGAACATCTAAATATAAAATTCAATATAGAACTTTTTGCAGGATATATAAAATTCTCAAAAACTAATGAGAATAAAAATGATGATGATGATAGTGCTCTAATTAGTATGAAATATTTTCAAACGAAAATGGTAATAGTTCAATTAGAACAAGATCTATCAGACGTGTACGATAGTCATAGTATAGAAATAGTTACCAAAATGGATGAATTTCAAGAGCGAGATAGTGGTTGGGCTCTAGTCTCTATAAATAGAATTGAGATAAACGTTAACAAGTATTGTCCAATAAAAGGATCTAAATATTTAGAACTACCACTATTTATCAGAAATAAAAAAACGTGCATCAACATTAGAAATAATGATAATTATTGTTTTAAATGGGCTCTGATAGCTGCATTAGAAAACAAACGTTTAAATCCAAAGTATTCACATTTTAGTAATGTTATCATACAAAGCTTAATAACACTAACAAATGGAATAACAATTGATTTCACCGCCTTAACCTTTCCTCTATCTGTTGGTGATATTAAGATATTTGAAAAAAATAATTTAAATATAAGTGTGAATGTTTTTGGATGTGATGTGATAAAAAAAGAAATCGTTGGACCATATTATAAGACAGTTGATGAAAAAATTAATCATATCAATCTACTATACATTCAAGATGATAAAAACGATGAATCACATTATGTTTGGATAAGAAACATAAGTAGTTTATTGAGCACACAGGTTTCAAAACACAATGGTGCTAAATATTTTTGTAATTTTTGTTTACAATATTCAAGTAGTGAACTCTTGCTGTTAAAACATAAGCAAGAATGCAATAAAATTGTCACCAAAATGCCTACGGGTGTTGATAATGATAATATATTGCTGTTCAAAAATTTTAAAAATCAATTAGATGTACCATTTGTTATCTGTGCGGATTTTTAATGTATATTAAGTAAAATTAACAACAAAAATTCTAATAATGTTACCAGCATTCAAAAACATATACCTATAGCTTACAGCTACTACATAAAATCATCTTTCGATTCTAAACTGATTAAGCTTAGAACGTATACGGGTAACGATGTTGTTAAAGATTTAGTTCAAAGTTTGATAGATGATGCACGTTTTTTGTGTGAACTTGAAAAACATTATAATACTAGTGTGTGTCATATATGTACAAAATTATTAGATGATGACAGATGTGCTGATCATTGTCATTTAACTGGTCAATATCGCGGTCCAGCTCATTCGAGATGTAATATTAATTATCAATTACCTAACTATATCCCAATAATTTTTCATAACTTTTCTGGTTATGATTGTCATTTGTTTGTAAAGGCACTAGCAGATTATCCGGGTGATATAAATGTTATACCCCTTAATAAAGAATTGTATATAGCTGTTACGAAAAGAATTCAAATTACTGATAAATATAATTTAGAATTACGTTTTCTCGATTCTTTTAAATTTATGTCATCAAGTTTAGATAGTTTATCTAATTATTTACATAATGATGACTTTAAAATATTAAAATCGATATTTCCAAATCAATTAGAATTTAATCTTTTGAAAAGAAAAGGTATATTTCCTTATGAGTATATCGATTCAGCTGAGAAATTAAACGAAAATTTCTTACCTTCTCGCGAACAGTTTCTCTCTACATTAAATAATAAAGAATGTACTATTGCTGATTATGAACATGCGTTAAGTGTTTGGTCTACATTTAACTGTCAATCTCTAAATGAGTATATGCTTTTATATCTAAAAACAGATGTACTTCTTTTGACTGATGTATTTGAAAATTTTCGTTCTGTTTGTAAATCAATATATCATCTTGATCCATGTCATTACTATACGACACCTGGTTTGTCGTGGGATGCCATGTTAAAAATAACGAAAATTAAATTGGAATTGTTCACCGATATAAATATGTATAATTTCATTAAAAATGGAATTAGAGGTGGTATTGTTCAATGCTCAACACGTCGAACAGTTGCAAATCATAAATATATGAAAACATATGATTGTTCTAAGCCCACACAATATCTTATGTATTTAGACGCAAATAATTTATATGGTTGGGCAATGTCTGAATCTTTACCAGAAGGTAAATTTGAATGGATTGAAGATATAGATAGCTTTGATATTTCGAAAGTAACCGAAAACTCTGATTTTGGTTACATTTTAGAAGTTGATTTAGATTATCCTCAAGAACTTCATGATAGTCACAATGATTTACCGTTTTGTGCTGAACTTAAAAGTCCACCAATAAAACATCATAATATTAAGAAACTAATTCCCGATTTAACTAACAAAAAATTAGAAATGGTCTAAAATTAGTTAAAATTCATAGAATATTAAGATTTAAACAATCAACTTGGTTGAAACAGTATATCGATTTAAATACCTTTCATCGAACCAATGCCAAAAATGAATTTGAAAAAAATTTTTTTTAACTTTTAAATAATGCAGTATACGGAAAAACGATGGAAAACGTTGAAAAACGTAAAAATGTGAAAATCGTTAATGCTTGGGAGAGTGAACATAATCGTTTGGTTGCACGAGCTCTTATAGCAAAACCTAATTTCCATAGTTCAAAACATTTTACCGATAATATGATTGCAATTCAAATGAGTATGGATAGGGTAACGTTTAGTAAACCTATATATTTAGGTTTTCAGTTCTAGAACTATCTAAATATAAAATGTATGATTTTCACTATCAGTATATGCAACCAAAATTTAATGAAAATTTAACATTAAATTATATGGATACTGACTCTTTAATTTACACAATAAGAACAGACGATTTCTATAATGATATTTACAATGACCTTCATCTAAACTTTGATACATCAGACTATTCAATTAATAATGTTTTCAATTTCCCCTTGCAAAACAAAAAGGTGCTGGGAATGATGAAAGATGAGAATAATGGCCATGTAATGTTAGAATTTATTGGGCTTCGATCAAGAGTGTATTCAATAGCTGTTGTTGATAAAGAAGAAATCAAAAAAGCTAAAGGTGTAAAAAACTCTGCTTTAAAAAAACTAACTATTAATGATTATCGTAACTGTCTGATAGATAAAACTATATATTATGATAAAATGTATATATTTAAGTCTATTCTACATGAAATTTATACATAACAAATATTAAAGGTTGTATTAAGTTATGATGATAATAAACGTTACATAAGAGAAGATGGTATTAATACCTACGCTTGGGGACATTTCAAAATAAACAAAAATTGTAATTTAAATAAAATCTAAAATCAAAAACAATATTTATTTATACATATTTATAATAGCTGTATATATATATATATTAGAAACAATTTTTGCTTTTTGCAAACAAAATAATTTACAATCACACACAACACTCGAATGAAAGTTCTATATTAAAACAAGCCTATAATCATCCCAAAATATATAAATTTGGTAAACTAGAAGTTGGAGATCACGTTCGAATTAGCAAATATAAACATATTTTTGCAAAAGGCTATACTCCAAACTGGACAACTGAAATTTTTAAAATTCGTACTTTGCAGAACACAAACCCCATTACTTATTTATTAGAAGACTATCAAAAGAATCCGATTGTTGGCGGATTCTATGAAAATGAACTATTGAAGACACATTATCCAAATACATATTTGATTGAAAATGTTATTAAAACTATGGGACAACAGATGTACGTTAAATGGTTAAATGGTTAAATGTTTTGATTTGTTTTTAAACGATTAAATTTTATATCAACTTAGTTGAGTAAGGTTAAGAACAAGCTTAATTCACACATACATATCAATCAAAAACCACAACAGAACTTTTAACAACAGAACATACCAACTGTTTCAAACACACATTCACACATACATATCAATCAAAACCACAACAGAACTTTTAACAAAACAGGGTTGATTTTCTTATCGTTGCTGTTAGTTTTCCCATACAAAATTAGTATAACATTTTTGCTCCCTGCTCTTGTTTCCAGAATTCTCTTCATCACACTACTAAGAATGTCACATCCAACTACAGAAGTAAAGGCGGCTGCCTCAAACATTGTAGCAGTCACATCAGCAGCAACAAACGTCGGTGCAGCCCGCCAGGGCTATGTACTATTAGCAACAGCAAAGGTCATGATTACGGCTCCAAATGGTGCCTCAGGGGAATTCAGAGCAGTATTAGATTCTGGATCTCAAGTGAATCTTGTCTCCAATCGACTTTGCCAAAAATTGTCAATTTTCCCTTCAAGAGCTTCATTGCGCATAGACGGGGTTGGGAACGTCCAACAAAGGTCAAATTATCGCATTAATGTCGAAATGAAATACCGAGATCACAGTTTCTCCACAACCTTGGAAGCACATATACTCCCAAATATCATTCCGCCTCAGCCGCATCAACACATCGATATATCTACATGGGAAATTCCAAAACACATCCAATAAGCAAATCCCCATTTCAATCACCAGGGAAAAATTGATATTTTACTCGGTGTAGAATTTTATTACAAATTAACTGAAGCGGGAACAATAAAACTTTGCGAAGGTCTTCCAACACTTCAGAACAATTCACTTGGCTGGATTGTAAGTGGTGCAATCGGACAAAACTCAACTCCCAACCAACTGTCTGCTCTCACATGTGCAGTATTTGACAACACACCATCGTTAGAAGAAACTATCGAACAACTCTGCAAACTGGACGAAATTGAACCCAGCATCAAAAATCTTTCGCCACCAGAAAAGCAATGTGAGTCACATTTTGCTCAAAATGTACATACCAACGATTATGGCCATTTGGTAGTTAGCCTGCCGTTTCGAGATAATCCAACAGCATTAGGAGACTCACACGCAACTGCATATAATAGATTCATGGCGTTAGAACGACGGTTATTAAAGAATGAAGAGGTACGAAATCAATATATTCAATTTATGCAAGAATATGAGAAATTGGGACACATGCAGAAGATTAACATTGATACAGTATTGAGTCCTAAATATTTGATCCCTCATCACTGTGTCCTCAAACCTGACAACACCACGACGAAACGCATCGGCAAAAACATCGACAGGTTACTCCTTGAACGACTTAATGTTCACCGGCCCAATCGTCCAAAGTGAACTGTATTCAATTCTGCTGCGTTTTCGTTTGCCCAAATTTGTATTCACCACAGATATTGAAAAGATGCATCGGCAAATACTAATTCATACAGAAGATCAGCAATATCAACTAATCATATGGAGAGAAGACCCAAAGTCGCCTATAAAATACTATAAGCTCAACACAGTTACATACGGGACATGATCAGCACCTTATCTGGCCACAAAATGCTTACAAAAAATCGCTGATGAAAATAGTGAACGGGTCTCAGATGCTAAAAGACAACTTTTATGTGGATGATGGGCTAGGAGGTTCGGATAATCTTAATATAGCAGTTCAAACTCAAAAGGAACTCATAGAAATCCTAAAGAAACATGGCTTCAATTTGAAAAAATGGTGTGCCAATCATCCGAAACTACTTGGCAATATCCTAATCGGAAATCAAGAAGTAAATTTAGACTTTGACGACCAGAATGTCAATACCATAAAAACATTGGGATTATATTGGCAACCGGAAACTGATCACCTGTGCATCAGGGCAAATTTAAAACCAATGCATACAGCTTCATCCGATCTAGCGAGGTTATTCGACCCTCTTGGTTTACTGGCACCTGAGGTTGTCGAGGCAAAGATATTCATCCAACAATTATGGGAATTAAAATTGGATTAAGATGAGACACTTCCTGCGGATCTTTATTCCACTTGGAACACCTTTAGGAATGACTTGGACAGCCTGAATAATATGAAAATTCCACGACACATCTTCAAAGGGGAAATTCCAGCTAATACCCAACTTCAGATGGATCTGAAAAGGCCTTTGGTACAGTTGCATACATCCGTGCCAGGCTTAGAGATGGACGAATCATCGTACAATATTGTGCGCAAAAACACGGGTCACTCCATTAAAACGACAGACGTTGCCTCGTCTAGAATTATGTGCCGCAGTACTAGCCGCTCAACTTGCACATAAAATAAAAACTGATATTCAAGTAAAAAATCAACCAACGTTTTTACGGACTGATTCTGAAATTGTGCTATCTTGAATAAATACAAAATCAAGTCTGTATCAAACCTTTGTAGCCAATCGAGTTGCCACAATCCAGTCACTAACATTAACTGACCAACGGCGTCATGTTGGATCAAAACACAATCCAGCTGATGTACTATCTAGAGGGCTATCAGCATCCAAACTTTTCGAATGTAATCTATGGTTTTATGGACCACTTTTTCTTCACGGAAGAGAAGAATTGTGCCCTCCTAAATTCTCACAACCAATTTCCAATGACATCGAAAAAAGGAAAGTAACTCCAATCGTAGCGATTACAGTGTTGAATGACGATTTTATCTACAAAATCCCTCATCAAAACTCCTTCAACAAATTGCAAAGGATAATGGGATATGTCATCAAATATATCAATAATGCAAGGTTACCGAAACATCAACGTCCATCACACAAGGCGCTCTTAGCAAACGAGTTGAATCATGCTCTTTTCGCAATCATGAAAGCGATTCAGTTATCCGACTTCTCACCTGAACTCAAACAATTGAAGAAATATAATCATGTCGACAAAAATAGCGCCATCAGCAGCTTATCCCCATTCATCGATGATAAAGATATTCTACGAGTTGGATGCCGATTGGAATCATCAACATTACCGAATGATGCAAAACATCCAATGTTACTACCACATAATGACCTAATCGCAAAACTATTATTCATAAAAAATCATATTGAAAATAAACATTGTGGTCCTCAGGCATTATTGAGCATAATGAGACAACGATTCTGACCAACTAAGGGGGAAATCACAGCAAGAGCAACTGTACCAAAATGCATAACCTGTACCAAAGCTCGACCACAATTGTGCCAACAACTCATGGGTAACCTACCGCAAACCAGAATAACACCTTCACGACCTTTTATCAATGCAGGTGTGTACTACTGCGGGCCGTTCTGGATCCACTACAAGATCAGGGGTAAAAGACCAACTAAGGCTTATGTAGCTGTTTTTTGTTGTTTCGCCACAAAGGCTGTGTACGTCGAGCTAGTAACTGACCTATCAACAGAGGCATTCATCGGTGCCCTAAAAGGATTCATTGGTAGACGGGGTCGCTGTATAAACATATACTCTGATAACGCCACAAGTTTTGTTGGTGCCAAAACTCAATTGTCGGAACTAATGCAGACCATATATTCAGAGAAGGGACAAGATGAGATCATTTCCGCTTCCAGTTCCAAGGGAATAAACTTTCATTTCATTCCTCCAAGAGCACCACACTTCGGAGGGTTATGGGAAGCTGCTGTAAAATCAGCAAAACATCTGCTACTTCGGAGCGTTTCTACAGCATCATTAACGTCTGAAGAGCTTGAAACAGTCATCGTGGAGATTGAGGCAATACTGAGTTCACGTCCGCTAACCCCAATGTCAAGTGATCCTTCTGACCTAACAGCATTAACGCCAGGACATTTCCTAATAGGAGAAGCACTGACTTCCCAAATAGACAGCCAAGCAGACTCATCAAGACTTACACTACCATCGCGCTGGGAACAAGCCTCCAATTTAAGACACAAATTTTGGAAACAATGGTCAAATTAATATCTGAATGAGCTCCAACAACAAAACAAATGGAAAACTCAGTGCGGCAATCTCAAGGCAGGAAACATGGTTATCGTAAAGGAAGATAACGTTCCAGTGATGCAGTGGCCATTAGGCCGAATCATTAACGTGCACCGAGGATCAGATGAATCCGCTCGCGTTGTTGATGTAAAAACCTCCAAGGGAATCTTTAAACGTGCAATACACCGACTCGCACGCTTACCCATTGACACCAGTTCAGAATTACCTACGGCTCCAGATGATGACGGACAGAAGGCTAATAGTCCTGACTCAATTAATGAACCCAAGGTTAAGAGAAAGAAATTGGCAACGATTCATCCCTGCCTAACATTGCTCGCATTAATACTTCTACTACCGATAATTTGTGGAAGTTCAGTCGAAAACAAAAAATTTGGATCAAAACTCGGAATTCATTTCGAGGAAGTGGGTACAGTCTCTATTTCAACTACTGAATGGAATCTACTGGTGTACTACGATTTGGCTACCTACTGGTCAGAAACATCTATTCTTGCCAATGGGACAAATTCGTTACGAACTCATTGCACCATGATGACCATTGATGACCATTGTCGCAGCGTAATCGATCATTTTGAACACATGGAACGTGATATGCAACTCGACAACCGATTGCTTCGAACTAAAAGAGGAGCATTAGACATAGTCGGCAACGTTGCGCATTCACTATTTGGCATATTGGATTCTGATTATGCTAACCACATGTCCAATACAATAAGTGAAGTCAAGGAAAACGAGTCATTTTTATTGAGATTACTTAAAAACCAAACTACAATTGTTGATTCAACAATTAATATCATGCGACAATCTCAAACCGCATCTAGGACCAGGTTTGAAAAATTAGGGCAGGAAATCAAACTCTATCCAGCAGAAATGGACAACTTCAACAAAATGTTATTTCTATACATCTTAATCAACTATTTACCTCTGGAGTCTTACAGCTAACTCTAATTGCAAGCAATCTACAGAAAATACAAATGTCAATCCTTGATACTCTTACGGATACACAGCATGGAAAAATTAGCCCACTATTACTTACTCCAGAGCAATTCCAAAACGAGGTTAATCAAATCAACCTGCCCTCACCACCTTCAGTCTATCTTCCTTCACAAGATTTGCTGCAACTCTTTAAACTTATGAAGGTTAAAGGGGGACTTACACGTCAACACGCCATCTTTAAAATCACTATACCATTGGTTGAGCGTGATCAATTCCGAATGTTTTATCTAATTCATATACCGAATACAGTAAATAACACCATGATAGTCATCAAGCCATGCACCACATTTCTTGGCACATCAGCATCCCGTCAACAATACATTCGTCTCACAAGATTTGAGCTGAATTCCTGTTACACCATAAAACAAGATCAATTTCTGTGTACTAACATCCAAACCAAATATGAGTACGGCTCCGAAGTATGCGCATGTGAAATAAATTTATTCAACAATAAAACATCACCGACTTGTATTTTGGAAAAAAAACAACACCCAATGTTAGAGGGATACCTTAAAATAAAAACAATCAATGTTTATATACTACGTCATCGTCTTCCCGGGCCGCAGCAGTATGCAACAAAGAAATAATCCCTCTTCTTCTTAAGGGTTCCGGCTTACTCACGCTTGCCCCAGAATGCATGCTAAAACACGATCTCATCATGATGAATGGACGACAAACCATGCCCAGCACATTGAAATCCTCCTACTCCAGTCTAGGCAAGATGTCGGACGTTTCGTTTAAAGAAAACATTCAACATCCCACAGACTACCATCATTCAACTTCAAAAGATCTAGAAGATGCATATGCTAAAAATATAAAAGATCTCGCACTTCTACAAAAATCACTGGAAGACCACAAAATCATTGAACTTCCCAACAAATTGAAGTTTCATCAGGAGCACAGCTACGCAATCGGAAATCTTGCACTATCGTTGAGCCTTGTCACATTAATCGTTATTTGTCTCAACTACAAGGCCCAACGGACCAAACAAAACCACACAACAATGCCCACCAGAGAAACCAACAGAGATAACTCAGTTGGTTCTGAAACTCTTAACATAACACCCCAACCGATGCCCCGCCAGCAACGTCATCAGCTCACAATAGATGTAACAGATGTCTAGTAACATTTTCCCATGACAACAACCAACTACACTACATCGTTCTTGTTGAACAGCCTTTCAACGCGGGGGAGAATGTTTATACCCAGCACTGTCAATGATTCACCATCTGTTTTATTTTCGTTCATTGCACTTTACACAAATTAACTGTTTCCAAACACACACACCATATTACATACATTGCATTATTTTGTCATATTTATTGTTGCCGGATATAATAATGCTTAGTCGAGCCAAGAATCCAAGTCAGTCAATAATAAATTGACTGACCGACAGTCGATGAAATTACTATTAAGCATTGTTACATTTGGTAAATAAAATGACGACACAACACTATACACATTTGTACCAATTTATTATTACCAAACATAATTTATTTCCGCATACTTATTATTACCAAACATAATAATGCTTAGCTAGGCTAACAAATGTAGGTTAATCAATTACTTGACCGTTTATGACTAAATCACTACCAAGCATTATTATGGTTGGACAACAACAACAACATAGAATATTTAATTTATAATTATTTTAGTATTAAGCATTTTTTGATCATTGTAAAGTATAAAAAGCCCAACAAAATAAATAACTTGCTAGTAATACAGCAAAACTTGTCTTGTTATTACTATCATCATCATCACCTTTCAAGTTTCAAGTGCTTAATTCCTTCATCAACATAAAACATATATTATCAATCATTGGTAATATACAATATTTACAAAAAAGGTATTATTACACTTCCAAGTTTTTACTTTTTACTTCACTAATTTCTTTGATTTTACTTTCTAAAACAAATTTAATTGTTTTCTAATTTTTCAAATTTCAATTCAATTTTATTACTTAGAAACAATTTTATAACTTTTCTGTTTATTCGGTCTTGGCTCGCGACTTTTTTCTTATTAAAAATTTAATAATTTTTCCTCCTTTTTTTTATGTCTACAATCGAATTTGTTTAAATTATTAGCCAGTTCTAGAATCGTCCCTTTTTTCTTTGGTCGGAGTAGTTGTGCCTTTTTACCATTTTATTGGTTCATATCATTTATTTCTTATCTCTATATTTTGTTACAGTTCACTTAATTGAGTATCGTGTTGTCCGCTTTCGAGCAGCAGATGCGGACGTACTAAGGCACGATTTTTCTCACCCAGTGAGTTTTTCCAACCTTACTCGTATATTACTAGACAAAAAAGGTTAGCTCTATCCCACTGAGTTGTGTAGGTTCTTATGGTGACTACAACTTGCGAGAATACTACTTAGCCATATTTTCACTGAGTTGTGTTGGTTTTTATGGTGACAAAAACATGCGAGGATACTAAGTGGCTACATCCGCACTGACTCGTGTAGACTCTTATGTTTACTAAAACTTGTAAGGATATGGAGTATTTTTTTCCTCCCTTTAGTCCTTTGTAATCTCACTATTTCGTGACTGAGTATTTCAAAGGAAAACTTGCACGTTTTCCACAGTGAACTTATTTAATTAATTAATTATAGTGCCTGAAACAATTTTTTGCGCACTGGAGGGCCTGGAGTTCAGGATCGCAGTACGCTGGGTCCTTCTTGAGAGCCCATATTAGTACTTTCTTATTAAACAGTTTCTTTTAACTCATACTCTCTGTCTGTCTGTCTGTCTGCCATGGGTGGACCCCATTCCCCCTTATCCAATTGATCTGAAACTTGGCCCATAGTCTTGTCGTGGCTACAGATTAATTTTGAGGTAGTCACGCACAGTCACGCGTGGTCACGCGCAGTCACGGGGTGATCTAAATTTCATTTCCCCTCATCCGATCGATTTCGAACTTCGTCCATACACTTGCTGTGAAAAAAGATTAACTTTGACTTATTCACGCACAGTCACGCGTGGTCACGCACAGTCACGGAGTGATCTAAATCTCATTTACCCTCATCCGACCGATCTGAAACTTGGTCGATATACTTGCTGTAAAGAAATATCAACTTCGACATAGTCACGCACAGTCACGCATGGTCACGCACAGTCACGGAGTGATCTAAATGTCATTTACCCTCATCCGACCCATCTGAAACTTGATATGAAATTTTTCATATCTGCAGCCAAAAAAATTAAGAAAAATCCCACTCAAATTTGGTTTATGCTTATTTTCTATATCCAGTTAGTTGGGTCTGAGAGATAGGGTCTCTAAACGCATGGTATAGGGTATCATATAGTCGGTCTAGACCGGCTATAATTTTCTTACTTGTTTTTATTTTCAGGAAATATTTTTTTGCCTCCTTTTTTCCAATTTAATTTGCAAAATAACCTTCGCTTTAAAAATTTAAATTTTTATTTTCAGGAATTATTTTTTATCCTTCTTTCTTTTCAAATTTGATTTGCAAAATAAAAATAACCTTCACTTCCTAAAAGAATTTCTTTTGAAAATCGCACATTTTTTTTAAATTGCGATTTTGATTTTCAGGAAAATCTATTTTTTCCTATAGCATTCACTTCCTCTAAAACTTAAAGCAATTTTTCCTTGGGAAACTACACATTTTTTTTTTTTTTTTTTTTTTTTTTTTTTCTTAAATTTTAATTTTTCACAATTTCGATTTTGAGGAAAATATTTTTTTTCAACAAAAATTCTTCGCGAGCCAAGACGGTTAAGGATCTGGCACGTCCTTCCGCGATTGGCCGGTCCCTGCTCGGGCGCTAGTTAAACATGGTGTCCGCCATGTTGTAAAAAAGTTAAGGGTTGGGCCACCCGTGGAGCCCATTGGGGATGTCATTTGGAAACAAGAATTGAATTTATGAAAGTTATGCAAGAAACAATTTGGATTGAGATTTGGCTACAGCCAATAGTGTTTTCAACGGTTCTTTTGGCAAATTCAATGGCGGAAGTGAAACTTTTTCTGATGCGCAAAGACCGGCCGACTCACCTTTGTATTTATATGCATGACAGTTTTGGCATTCTCTGCCCTGTTTCCGATGACAATTAGCGGATGTGAGGAATAGTTTATTTCAGGGTGATACTCAAACGCAATGCTGTGAATACGCTGCCGATTATGTTGTCTGTGTTCGTCAGTGACTCATTGACGTGCTTCTCTTTGTCTCAATACATGGATTTTCAGCATGACTTCGCCGTTCAATTTAGCCAACCATTATGGACCGTTAGTACAATCCGTGTACGTCGACCAATATTTCCTACTCGTCCACATTATTTCTGTAATAAATACACAACAAAAAAATACAAATGATTTATTAGTTAAAATTATTAAGAAATTGAACGAAACTTAATGTCATAAAATCGAATGAAAACTTATATTTAATTTTTTTTTTTGGTTAAATACATTATAGCTCATATATACACCACTAGTTATTCGTTAAACGCGATTGCCGTGTCCAATTGTGAACCAAAGCTAACCAAAGATCAACAATAATACATAAATAAATAAATTCATAAAAAAAAATATTTTCCGTTGGATAAAATTTTAATCGAAACCATACTCGAAGCAACTTAACTAAATTTTAAGGAAATCAGTCCAGCCGTTTAGGAGGAATTAGGAACAAATATATATATATATATATATATATATATATAAAGATAGACCTAACATAAATTTGCAAAGCTCTCCCTACTCACCCCATTTACCCTTGAAATCACACACTCTAGATGTCGGGTATTGAAAATTCACTTTGTATGGTAGGTGACACGCTCACTAATCCAAATCTGCCCATTTTCGTTATGGCCACTCATAGTTATAATAGATTTCCTCACACATATATGCAAGCTATCCCTGTCACAGCACTCGATATATGTTATATTGTTATTTACCTTGTATGGGAGGTGCCACGCCCACTGATCCAATACCGCCCATTTCCAGCAAGGCTACTTATACCAATAACATGTGAAATCAAACAAAGTATCGTTACTATCCCGTTTGTGTTACTCAAGCTATATGATGTTTAATTTTAACTCGGGAGATGACACGGCCACTTATCTGATCCCACCCATTTTTGGCACGAATGCTCACAGTATTCACATGTAATTACTAAGTATGGGAGGTGCCACGCCCACTTATCCGAACCGGTCAAGTTGTAAATCTAAACCATCTAGGGATCTACTCAAATACACACCAAAAATTTTATAAAAATTCGTCAAGCCGTTTAGAGGAGTCCAGTGATAGATTCCTGAACTGAAGAAATATATATGTATAATATATAAAGATATTCATTTATGAATTAATTTTTTGGCGTTTGTTTATTTAAATTGCAACCTATCTACATACATAAGATAATAAGCAAGTTTGCTGAAATTTTAATAATAACATTTGTACTAATAAATTTAAAATATTTAGATTTATAACATAAATTTAACTTATATTTAACTAATAAGATTGAAATATTCATATGGTATTTACATATAAACAGTATACATACAAAGATAAAACAAAGATAAAAAATTGATTGTTAACAAATATTTAATTTCGAAAAGGAAAGTTTAAAGTATGGTATCTCTTCAGTCTATGTAATTCATTTGAGTCGTCCAGTAATGCATTGGATAGTCTAATCAAATATTTCTCACTTAACGTTTTATTACTTCCTTAACAGTTTGAATTTTAAGGTCGTTATGTATCGCTTCGTTTGTAATAAACCATGGAGCTTGAACAATTAGTCTCAGAGTCTTGTATTGATATCGTTTAAGTATCTCAATGTTGGAGTTGCTTGCTGTTCCCCAGAGTTGTACGCCGTAGGTCCATACAAGCATTAAAATTGCTTTATAAAATCTTAATTTATTTTCAATATTCAGGTACTGATATCCGCTGAAATAAGAGCTTTAATAAGGAATAAACGAAGACTAAGATGGATCAACCAGAAATCCAAGGGATAAGGCAAATTTTAACCGAGCATCCAATGATCTCAAAAAGCGTATAGCTGAATTAAAGAATGATGAATTTGGTAATTTTTTGAGAAATCTTAATACAACAAACAATAACGAATATAGTTTATGGAAAGCTACAACATTTTTAAAGAAGCCAACTAAAAGAAATGTTCCAATGAGAGATTGTAATGGTTCATGGTGTAGATGCAACAAAAGTAAAGCCGATTCATTTTCTAATCATTTAAAGACAACATTTCAGCCATTCTCCATTACAAATTCCAAAGATGAAATGAATATACTAAACTTTCTGGATTCTCCTTGCCAAATGGACTTACCTATTAAATCTTTTACACTAAAAGATGTAAAGCATGAAATCTATAAACTAAATAATACAAAATCTTCGGGATATGACAAAATAAATTCAGAAGTTGCTAAGCAGTTATCTAAAAAATCAATGGTATACTTAACCGTCATCTTTAATTCTATTCGAAGACTATCATATTTTCCAACTCACTGGAAACGAGCCCAAATAATTATGGTTCCCAAACCAAATAAACCAGAAAATGAGGTTTCGTCACACAGACCAATCAGTCTGCTGTCAACATTTTCAAAAATTTTTGAAAGGATGCTATCGAATAGTTTAATTCCATTCCTAGAAAAGAAAAATATTATTTCGGATCATCAATTTGGGTTTCGTCATAGTCATGGAACTCCGGAACAGTGTCACAGAGCTGTTAATGAGATAATCAACACGTTTGATAGAAAACTGTATTGTTCAGCTGTCTTTTTAGATGTTAACCATTTCCGGCCGCGAAACATAAATGTCATCCGATTTGAATGAAATTTAAGATCTTAGCTAATTAGAGGTTTCTGAACGCATATCCGTTCAGAAACCGAATTCATCTAGCTTACCTGAGATCGTCAGAACATGGTGTTCGTAAGCGCGAACGTTGGCCGCTATTCGACATTATTATTCATTGCTGGTCAATAAGTAAAACTGATATAAGAATCAATTTTAACAAATTTTAAAATTATGGTTAAAGTAAGTATATTTATTAAGAAAAAAGGTTACAGTTTTTGTTATAGAAAATTAATTTTGGTGATATGCTTCAAAGCACTTAGGATGCAAATGAACATTACATTTTTGCACATCCATTTTATTGGCTTTCCACATGATTTCAATCTACAGCGTCTGGGTTTACCGTCTTTCTGCTCGACGGGAATGTGCTCGCAATCCACTCTTGGCATTCTACGTGGTGAAAATTTTGGAGATTGTCTTCTCTTTTACATGACAATAAAAGTTCTTTTACTATTATCACGCGAAAGTTTTTTTGTGGCATTGCTTTTAATTTTTTTCCTTTGCAACAAAGCGATGTAGCTTCCATGCGTTGATAACAGAAGATCTTAATATAGAAATAAATAAAGGCCAATACCACTTTTTTGAACGGACGTTTATTCTGTAGTTTTGCACCGCGTTGTCCTGTAAATCGACGCCCCCATGCCTTGGTTATAATTGTAAAACATACGTGGCTGCTGATAATTTCCGAATTTTCCATACCTTTACAGAGTGCATTGGCTCAATTTGGTCAAAGTTTGTACAGACTCTCACTTCCTTGTTGTCAGCCCAACGAGAAACTAGTACATTATTAGCTTTGTCGAATTTGAAATCAGACTCACGACGGTTTAATTGATTTCCTGTTGTTAACGGTGCTTTACCAATTCTGTTGTTGCGGACAGTTCCAGATGCACAAATTTGCTTTTTAACTCAGCAAACACATCAGCTGATGGGAGGTGAAAAAATTGTCGAAGTAAACTCTATGTTTATGAGGATTTTCGATATTTCCCAATAGCCTTAGTACAACGTCTGCGCCCAAATCGATTTGGCGATCGTAATTGTCGCTGGCACCGGCATACGGTATACAGGTATACAGATAGCCGCTTGCAGAGCAAAGACACCACAATTTGTAACAAAACCGGATTGGTTTGTTTCGTATGTACATCTTACATGAGTGGCGATCAAAATATGAAATCATTTGCTCATCGATAGACAAATCGGCACTCCATACGCCACACTGCATGAATTTTTGGTTTGCCATATCAATCAATGGTCTAACCTGGAGAATTTATTTATTAATTTATTTATTTATTTACATCAGCTACAGTAATTTATAACATCAGCTGGATATGAAATATATTGTTACACGATCATTTAAATAATAATAATATAATTATAATCTAATAATATTGATAATGAATAATAATAATAATAATATTAGTACTAAAAATAGTATTACAAATGGTTATTTTAATTGAATAACATTATTAATAAAAAATACTACAAACATAAGTTCAAAATTGTAATGACTTAAAAGTAGAAGAAACACAGATCACATACCAAGAAGACGTAACAAAAAAAAAACGCATAAAAACAAGGACACATTACAACATGGATACTTTACATATAATGGTAGACACAAACAAATAATTTTGAAATAGACAGAGCAGAGGTAGAAATAATGAACAGCAACATCCGGGCGTCAGAACATCAGGAACATCAAAACATCAGGAACATAATTAACATGATCTGAAACAGGAAACATAATTAAATTAGGACTTCAGAACATCAAGAACATAATTATATATATCTGGAACATGAAGAACATAATTATATTGCACAGAAATATCAAGACAAAATATCATCAGAAACATCATTAGATTGATCTGGAACATCACGACATTAGGAACATGAAATTGATAAGGAACATTAGGATATGAGGGACGAAATTAAAGTTGACATAACAAGAAACACATAGCCACACGGTCACATTACAAAACGGACATATTACAACACAGAATAGATTACATATGCAGGTAGACAGAGAGATAAAAGAGGTGGAATAAACACAAAACAATCAACAAATAACTTATAATAGCCAGCAAAGTAGAGTAGTGATCTGGAACATCAGGACATCCGAATATCAGGAACACAGATAAATTGATTAGGAACATGAGGGCATCAGGAACACAAATAAATGTGATCAGGAACATAATTAAAATTGACAGTAGGGTTAAACACGCTACAGATATTGTAGTTCTAGTTGGCAACCAATAATCAAATATTACGCAAGAGAGATCTTTTAATTTTATGAATTGGGTCAGAAAATGAAAACAGATCATAATAATCATTATACAATTTACACAGGACACGTAATGGATTAAAAAGTTCATAGTTAGATCTACAAAACGGTATTTTCAATGGTATATAATATATTGTGACCCGATTAGGAACGTTAAAATTTATTTCGTTAAGAGGAAAGCATGAATTTATTTCACCATTAATTAATTTTACCATAAATGTAATATTTAACATCATTCTTCTAGTTTGAAGTGTAGGAAGATCTATAAGTTTCAATCTGTGCTCATATTGTGGCAAATCAGTGTTATTACTCCAAACTAGGCCACGCAAAGCAAATAAAAGAAATTGTTTCTGAACTGATTCGATACTATCACTATAACAAAAATAATTAGGTGACCACACAACAGATGCATACTCAAGGATAGGCCTAACGAGGCAAGTAAATAAACGTTTAGTAACATAAGTATCATCAAATTCCTTAGACCACCTTTTAATGAAACCCAAAAGAGATTTTGCCTTATTAACACAAGAATCGATATGTAAGTTAAACCGTAATCTATCGTCCAATAACACACCCAAATCAAGAAAATTTTTAACATTTTCAAGACATTTACTATCAATATAATAAACTGTAGGAATCAACGCTGCTTTAGTAAAGGATGACTTTTTACATTTCCTGAAATTTAAGGACATATTATTTACATTACACCAATCTGTCAGTCCTACCAAATCTTCCTGCAATAATTTCGAAGTATCAATATTTTCAAAAGACAAAAAGCGTTTAACATCATCTGCATACATTAATACTTTAGAAAAACGAACAATGGAAGGAAGGTCATTAAGGTATAATACAAAAAGAACTGGACCCAAGTGACTACCTTGTGGAACACCTGAAGTGACAGAAATAGAAAATGAAGAACAATTTCTAAAAACAACTTTTTGAGATCAACCTCTCAAGTAAGACGATACCCACTTCAACAACCTAGGTGGGAAGCCCAAGGAATCAAGTTTAAATAATAAAAGTTCATGATGAACAGCATCAAAGGCTTTACTAAAATCAGTATAAATAACATCTGTCTGAAAATTATATGAAAAAGCTCTACATATGTGGGTAGACAGCTCAAGTAAGTTCGTCACTGTTGACCTACCCTTAACAAAACCATGCTGGTAGGGAGATATTAAGTTACTCACCATACGTTTCAATCTACCAGTAACAATCTTCTCAAACAATTTAGGTATAGCACTCAGCTTAGCAATGCCTCTGTAGTTATCAATACAACGCCTATTACCATTTTTATGAAGAGGTATAATAAAACTCTCCTTCCAATAACTTGGAAAATATCCAGAAGAGAGAGAAGAATTAAACAATTTAGTGAGTGGAATGTATAGCTCATTAGCGCATTTTCTAAGAATAGATGATGGAATTCCATCAGGACCAGGAACATGAGAGAATTTCAAAGATTTTAAACTCTGTAAAACTTCACTCTCCATTATGACTATGTCAGAAAAACGTTAAAGGTTTTTATATTATAAGGATAGCCTGAACTAAAACGACTATTGGCAGAGTATGTGCTCTGGAAAAAAATTGCAAATAAATTCGCAATTTCGACAGGCTTCGACGATTTCGTATCATTTAATTTCATCGACGTAGGGAACCCGCTAACTTTCCTCTTTGATTTAACAATATCGTAAAAACTCTTAGGATTTACCCTGAATTTCTGTTTGATTTTACTCAAATACTCAGAATAACACTTACGATTCATAACGTTATATTTATGTCTAACGATTGAGTAACACATGTAGCTAATTGAACAACCCTTTTTCCTGTATTTTTTAAACAGTCTACTCTTTTCATTTCTAAACTCCCTTAACTCCTTTGTAAACCATCGAGGACCTAAGTCAGAATCCTTTCTAACTACTAAAGGAACCGATACGAGAAAATAAGATTTTATAATGTTGTAAAAAATGCTTGTCAAATCGCCAAGATCACCATTGTTAGCCGGTCATATCGAATTAGATAGTCTGGTCATTAATATATGAAAATTCGTTCGGCAAAAATTAAAACTTTTTTTAATTTCTGGTATAGCAACTGAGTCTGAAATAGTGCCTTCAAGGCAAATATCAAGAGTCGGATTATACTTATCCTCCGGACAAACAAGAGGAAAAGATCTATTGAGTGAAATATTAGTTGTATTTGAAAAAACAAGATCAAGTAGTCTGTGACTTGAATTATAGACATTATTGAACTGAAGAAGACAATATTCAAAAACATTATCAAAGAAAACCCTCATACGTTCTGAAAGTGAATACGGTAATAAATGGCCTGTATCTGGGCAAAAATCCCACGAAATATCCGGTAAATTAAAATCTCCTAACACTAAAATAGTATCCATTGCACCCAGCTTACCAACTACATCACCTATCAATTTCATATGATCAAGATAAATTTTTGTATCTGACTTCGGAGGGATATAAGAACAAGTGACATATACATGATTTTTCAATGATGTCAAGTGAACACATAAAAAGTTTGATATTGACTCACTGGAAAAATCAAAATTTATACACTCAGATGAAATTGAACAATGTACAGCTATTAAAACACCACCACCATCATTAACTGAACGATCCTTCCTGTAAACTTGATACTCATTACAAAAAACTTCAGAATCATTAACCCCAGATTTAAGTCATGATTCTGTAAAAGCTAAAACATCATATCCACATCACACTTTTCCTGTATGTACTAACTAATTTTGTATTCAATCCCCTAACATTTTGATACAAAATATTTAACGCCCTACGGTTACCTATTAGTTTTTTGGAAGCACTGCTACTGTTTCACTTCGTGGCCTATCTCGATGTACAAATTCTCTTACTAAGGCCCCATTAGGCCAAAAGGATTTATCTATTAAAACATTAAATAGTTTAAGTGGAACAATTATTCTAAAAGATGAGATATCCCTAGGTCGAGAAAATCTAAATTTTAATACATTATAATCCGAATCATTTATATCTACACATTTCGATTTAATGAAATTCCTTAAATTATCAACTGAGGTATCTGGAGCAAATCTAGATACAAAAACGGTCTTGCGTGGTGGAATCACCACTAGGTTATTATCTATATCCACAGAGGGAATACTAGATGAATGTCCCGGTTCTTCGTACACCGTATTAAGGTTTACAGAAGATTGAGGAAAACCGGCATTTTCAAGCTCAGTAGATAGAGTTACAGAGTTGGGAAACAACAAATCAGGGGATGTACCACGGACATCCTGCTCCATGGGTACATTTACGTTAATAGTAGGTGGAAAATTCGGCACAATGCTATCCACACCCAAATTTCTTGATTGCGGAGACAACGAAACGCTATGCTGACTGCAAACATGGTTTGCCATTTCAGTTTCCAAAAAAACAGGAGGAACTGCAATCTGCATGGGTTCAGCTAAAAGGCCCGAATACGAATTCCTGTTAAGGGGGTCAAACACCGCCTGCTGATTAAGAATCGGCGCAGAAAAATCACTAGCTGCACATCCAGTGTCAGCCGTCAAATGATTTGATGATTTTTTCCTTTTAGGAGAGGCATCAGATTCATAATCCACTTCAAATTTAGAAAAAAGCTTTTCTAAATTCCTAAACTTATCAGTCAGTTTATGCATGTCCTTTGCAATATCGGAAAAACCTATCTTAGTTTCCTTAAATAGCTTATAGAAGTTAATATCCATAAAATAAATAAAATAAATAAATAAAAAAATATCATATACAGTTAAATCTCATTAGAAATTTTTTTTACCTTTGTCATCTTGTCACTTTGGTCCAAATTACTGTTGAAATGAATAGCTCGATTGATATCTTTGAACAATTTTCGCGACATACTCTGCATAACTATAGAAGTCCCTAGACATGGATCATTTGACAAATAGTCTTCAATTGAGGGCAACGTGTTGAATCCTGATAAAATCAGAATTCCTAAAAAACGTCGCAATTTATTTTCATTCAATGAAATGTTAATCATTTTTTGTTGCGCGTAGATATTTGATTCATTTATGATTAAATCTAGCATTTGACGATCCAAAAAATTACATGTTGAATAGCAGCCAACGTTCGCGCTTGCGAACAACAATGTTTACCGTTACCTAAAATATGTTCCCTGGAATTTTTTGTTTGTTTTTTGTTTTGATTTATTTTCTTTCATTTGTTGTCGAAAAATCTGCATACTCGAAATATTTATTTTCGCACAATTTTTACGTGTGAATAGTAAAATAAAAAACCTCTGAAAAAGGTGGTGTCACAAAATGGCTAATACCGTAAAAAAAAATAATTAATAATATATTTATTTGTCACTTTTTTAAGCTAACAATATGTACAATATTTATGCATCAAAAATTTAACAATAGAAATTCAATAAAAAAGAAAATTTTACCGCTCAAAACGAGCAATTTTTTGTTCGCAAGTGCGAACAGAGGATGGAAATGGGTTAAACAAGCTTTTGACAGAGTTTGGCGTCAAGGACTACTTTACAAACTTAAAACCCTTTTACCAACTCCAATATATTTAATTCTTAAATCATATTTAAATGAAAGAACATTTTTCGTAAAAGTCGATGATGAGGAATCTAAAATATGCACAATAAATTAAGGGTACCACAAGTTAGTGTTTTGGGCCCGATTTTATATACAATATATACATCAGACATGCCTGTTACACAAAACGTCACAATTGCGACATACGCAGAGGATACAGCCATAATTGCATCAAATGAATGCCCAATAATAGCATCTTCATTAGTTCAAAGTGAACTAAATCTATTAGAAGGATGGTTCATGAAATGGAAAAATACAATAAATACTGATAAATCGGTTCAGGTCACGTTCACTTTACGCAAAAATGAATGCCCATCACTTTACATTAACAACGCTCAAATACCTAAATCCGATAGCGTAAAATATTTGGGTATGCATCTTGATAAAAGATTAACCTGGAAAAACCATATCAAAGCGAAACGCGAATATTTAAATATCAAAACCAAAAAAATTTACTGGCTACTGGGCCCAAAATCAGAATTAAGTCTGGAAAACAAAGTTTAAATCTATAAAGCGATAATAAAACCAGTTTGGACATACGGCCTAAAATTATGGGGCACGACAAGCAACTTTAATGTTGAGATTCTACAATGATATCAAACCAAAACTTTACGACTCATTACTTCTTCTCCTTGGTATGTGACCAACAAACATGTTCATGAAGATCTTAGAATTTCTTATATTAAATATGAAATTAACAGATTTAGTTGTAGATATTTAGAAAGGCTTAGTAACCATTCAAATCTACTAGCTATTATTCTATTAGATGAATCTGAAGAAGTTAAAAGGCTAAAAAGATTTCATGTTTTAGACCTACCATACAGAAAATAGAATTTTTTATTAGAAAATATGTAAATATGTAAATATAAATACTAAATTTTGTATGTAATAAAAACAAAAAATAAATTAAGTTTTTAGGCTTAATGAAGCTTAATAATATAGGCTAAGTATCAGTTGTACTTATATAATTTACTTATTATTGCATAATAGATTGTAAATAAAAAATTGAAAAGTTACAGTCAGGAGATAAAAGAAAATGGAAATTATTCAGAAAGCCACCAATCATTTTTAAGATTTCTTATTTATATGATCCCATATTTATATCTCTTGCGTAAACGCTAGAGTCAAATCTGTGGTTGTCTAAAGTTAGTTCTTTGCAATTTATAGCTTTAATATTAGCTCGTGTATAAATACGGTAAATTATAGGAATGCCACTTTCGTTTTGTATAAAACTATTACTATCAAGGCATAAATAGGTCTCGGCTGGTACGTATCCGTTTTGTAACGATCTATATGAATATATTCATGATGAGTATAATAAGGAGCCATAATTAAATTATTTTCGTAGCATAATTAAATAATTATTTGATATATGATTTCTTATTACATGAATAATGAAATTATCAATTCTGCTACCTTTTGTTTCGTTGTATAATCGTTTATTTGATATATATTTTATGTAGTTACTGTTTGGAGGACTATAAAGAGACGTACAACTTCTCAGACATTTTCTTTCGAAATTTCCTATTTTTTCCATATAAGATGGTGAAATATTGAACCATATTTGACAGCCATATATTAGAATAGGTCGTATTTAAGCTTGATATATTTTGAAACAAATTAATTTTTATAAATGAAAAATGCCTTTCTCGCTTTTAAAAGTTGGAAATTGATGTAATCATTGAAATATAAAAATTTATCTAGGTGAACTCCTAAATATTTTACAATGGCTTATTTAGAATATTTATATTGTTATCTGATTTGATACAAAACGATTTCCAATCCACTATGTGGTTTGGGTATAATGCTGCTGGTTGTAACTACCAAAAATATTTGACCTAGACCCATCTTTTATTATATCGATCAGCTCAGAATCACTTTCTGAGTCGTTTTAGCGATGTCCGTCCGTCGGTCCGTCCGTCTGTGTGACCATGTAAACCTTTTAATCAAACTACAGATCGTAAATATGCATATGTTTTGATGAATTTTGGTATATAAGCTTCTATCAGCCATAGGATGAACGCTGTTGAAATTGGTGAAAATCGGTCAATGTTCAGACCTAGTCACCATACAAATGACTCCTATGAAATCGACATAAATTGCCATAAGATCCAAACTATCACATAGATCTTAGTCAAATTGGGTTTGTATGTAATTAGTGTATCCATTAATCAGTAGTCCAAAAAAATCCCTATAAGACATTTCTTAGTCATAGGCCCCATGTAAAGCTGCTTCCCGATCTTCACTTAAATCTATCAAAAAAAAAAAATATTGCACAGATTTTTCTCAAATTTGGTTTGTGTACATTTTTTCAAAATATAAGTGACTTTACCAAATATGGTCAGGATCGGTATATATATAAATATAGCACCCGATATGAACTTTTTCATATCTGTAGCCAAAAAAAATTAATGACAATTTCACTCAAATTTGGTTTATGCTTATTTTCTATATCCAATTAGTTGGACCGAAGAGATAGGGTCTCTAAACCATGGTATAGGGTATCGTATAGTCGGTCTAGACCGACTATAATTTTCTTACTTGTTTTTTATTGATTTTATTACGTAATACAAAAAGCCCTTTTCATTGGCCAAACTATTACAATTGAAAATATTCGTTTATTCAAAGTAACCCAAAAAATTATTCTTAAAACATTAACACTAATGCTATGTAAATAGCTTCAACTTATAACAATTAAAAAAAAATAGAAATGATGTATATGTAAGTCCACTGGCAGCAATGTCTAATAACCCCAAAAATGGTTATTTATTATTTACATATTGAATTAATTTATTGCGGTACACTCGATGAGAAAATTGAAATGTTCGAAGCTCGTTCCATGAGCGTGCAATAGTAATTAAAAAAGATTTATCAAAAAATGAATTGTATATTTTTGATGTAAATATTTGCATATTTCTTGTGGAACTTATAAAATTTAAACGCTCTAACAAAAACCGAAGTGTAGAACTCTTAATGAGTCTATAAAAAGATATCAAATACCTAAGAGTTAAAATATTTTCAAAAGAACATTTTAAAAATAATTGACATATGGTGATAAATGGTTGTAGCCATTAGTCAGATTTCGATATCTTACGTTGAAAACAAATCTAAAAATTTTTATACCCTCCACCCCAGTGTGCAGAGGGTATATATAGGTTTGTCATTCCGTTTGTAATAATTAGAAAAAAAATTTTGGAACCCATACAATATACATATTTGTGGAGTTGATATAGTGATGTCCGTCTGTGGAAAGCACGATGACTGCTTCAATCGCGTAGGTAGGGTGCTCGTTGGCATAGGAAATGATTCACTAACATCCTGAGAAGTTCGCTGTTTAAAATCGTCCAAATCGGTTGATTAGGTCCCGAGAATTGAATGAAGAAGTAAAAAAAAAGTCTTGAAAAAATATGATTTGTCTATGTTGTTCTTGTCACGATCACGCCCTCAATAGGATAACTGGGGCGCTCGTTTTTAGTGAGAACGATTGACTAACATCATGTGAAGGTTTCTATTTGAAAAATCGTGAAAATCGGTTTAATACGTCCAGAGAAATCACTGAAGTAAAAAAATTAATGTAAATATATGTTTCTGTATTGTTCTTGTTGTTATTCTACATGTTGTATTGTTGTCATAGCTGGACTTGTTGTTTTTGTGGTCGTTGTGGTAATAATATAACAAAAACTAACCCTTTGTACATTTTTTTTATCAACTCTGGTATAAAAATTTAAAAGTTTTCATTGTTTTGGCATCACTAAAAAAAAATTTTGTCAGATCATTTTTGTCAAAGCCACGAGCCTTCCTGCAAAGTTTCAGATCGATCGGGTCACGGGAAAGGGGTTAAAAATCGATCCAAAATTTTGTCGACAAGCAGACACTACGAGTTAATATAAAGGGAGTAAAAATTCAACAACATCTAACGCAAATAATGCAAAACTACCTGTTGTTAATAAAACGCAAGTAAGAGTGTTAAATTCGGCTGTGCCGAAGATTCGGCAAACCACCTGTGTCTTAAACTCTGTATTACACCCAATGTTGTAAACTGTTGCCGATACTAAAACATTAATTACGAAAACAAAATTCAAATGATTCTTGGCTAAAAATTATTGTTATTATTAAAATATTTGTATCTGAATTATTTTTTATTTTTATCTTTATTACATTTAATACAACAAAAAAAAAAACAGGTAAGAAACTAAATATAGAAATTTATATCCTGTTTCCATAACACAATTCGTCACAGACGAACGAAAATTTGTGTGTATTTTGTTTTTGTTCTTCATACAAATTTTCGTTCGTCTGTGACGAATTGTTTTATGGAAACAGGGTATCAAACTTTTAATATTTAATTTTTAATTTTTGATATTTAATTTTTAATTCTTAGTTTTTAATTTTTAGTTTTTAATTTTTAATTTTTAATTTTTAATTTTTAATTTTTAATTTTTAATTTTTAATTTTTAATTTTTAATTTTTAATTTTTAATTTTTAATTTTTAATTTTTAATTTTTAATTTTTAATTTTTAATTTTTAATTTTTAATTTTTAATTTTTAATTTTTAATTTTTAATTTTTAATTTTTAATTTTTAATTTTTAATTTTTAATTTTTAATTTTTAATTTTTAATTTTTAATTTTTAATTTTTAATTTTTAATTTTTAATTTTTAATTTTTAATTTTTAATTTTTAATTTTTAATTTTTAATTTTTAATTTTTAATTTTTAATTTTTAATTTTTAATTTTTAATTTTTAATTTTTAATTTTTAATTTTTAATTTTTAATTTTTAATTTTTAATTTTTAATTTTTAATTTTTAATTTTTAATTTTTAATTTTAAATTTTTAATTTTTAATTTTGGATTTTTAATTTTTAATTTTTAATTTTTAATTTTAATTTTTAATTTTTAATTTTTAATTTTTAATTTTTAATTTTTAATTTTTAATTTTTAATTTTTAATTTTTTATTTTTAATTTTTAATTTTTAATTTTTAATTTTTAATTTTTAATTTTTAATTTTTAATTTTTAATTTTTAATTTTTAATTTTTAATTTTTAATTTTTAATTTTTAATTTTTAATTTTTAATTTTTAATTTTTAATTTTTAATTTTTAATTTTTAATTTTTAATTTTTAATTTTTAATTTTTAATTTTTAATTTTTAATTTTTAATTTTTAATTTTTAATTTTTAATTTTTAATTTTTAATTTTTAATTTTTAATTTTTAATTTTTAATTTTTAATTTTTAATTTTTAATTTTTAATTTTTAATTTTTAATTTTTAATTTTTAATTTTTAATTTTTAATTTTTAATTTTTAATTTTTAATTTTTAATTTTTAATTTTTAATTTTTAATTTTTAATTTTTAATTTTTAATTATTAATTTTTAATTTTTAATTTTTTATTTTTAATTTTTAATTTTTAATTTTTAATTTTTAATTTTTAATTTTTAATTTTTAATTTTTAATTTTTAATT
>OY821522.1:24303742-24438742 GCA_963682025.1 Cordilura impudica
AAAAATTAAAAATTAAAAATTAAAAATTAAAAATTAAAAATTAAAAATTAAAAATTAAATATTAAAAATTAAAAATAAAAAATTAAAAATTAAAAAATTAAAAATTAAAATTTAAAAATTAAAAATTAAAAATTAAGAATTAAAAATTAAAAATTAAAAATTAAAAATTAAAAACTAAAAATTAAAAATTAAAAATAAAAAATTAAATATTAAAAATTAAAAATTAAAAATTTGAAATTAAAAACTGAAAACTAAAAATTTAAAATTAAAAATTAAAAATTTAAAATTAAAAATTAAAAATTAAAAATTAAAAATTACAAATTAAAAATTAAAATTAAAATTAAAAATTATAAATTATAAATTAAAAATTTAAAATTAAATACTAAAAATTAAAAATTAATAACTAAAAATTAAAAATTAAAAATTAAATATTAAAAATTAAAAATTAAAAAAAATTAAAAATTAAAATTAAAAATTAAAAATTAAAAATTAAAAATTAAAAATTAAAAATTAAAAATTAAAAATTAAAAATTAAAAATTAAAAATTAAAAATTAAAAATTAAAAATTAAAAATTAAAAATAAAAAATTAAAAATTAAAAATTAAAAATTGAAAATTAAAAATTAAAAATTAAAAATTAAAAATTAAAATTTAAAATTAAAAATTAAAAATTAAAAATTAAAAATTAAAAATTAAATATTAAAAATTAAAAATTAAAAATTAAAAATTAAAAATTAAAAATAAAAAATTAAAAATTAAAAATTAAAAATTAAAAATTAAATATTAAAAATTAAAAATTAAAAATAAAAAAAAAAATTAAAAATTAAAATTAAAATTTAATAATTATAAATTAAAAACTACAAATTAAAAACTAAAAATTAAAAATTAAAAATTAAAAATTAAAAATTGAAAATTAAAAATTAAAAATTAAAAATTAAAAATTCAAAATTCAAAATTAAAAATTAAAAATTAAAAATTAAAAATTAAAAATTAAAAATTAAAAATTAAAAATTAAAAATTAAAAATTAAAAATTAAAAATTAAAAATTAAAAATTAAAAATTAAAAATTAAAAATTAAAAATTAAAAATTAAAAATTAAAAATTAAAAATTAAAAATTAAAAATTAAAAATTAAAAATTAAAAATTAAAAATTAAAATTAAATATTAAAAATTAAAAATAAAAAATTAAAAATTAAAAAATTAAAAATTAAAATTTAAAAATTAAAAATTAAAAATTAAGAATTAAAAATTAAAAATTAAAAATTAAAAACTAAAAATTAAAAATTAAAAATAAAAAATTAAATATTAAAAATTAAAAATTAAAAATTTGAAATTAAAAACTGAAAACTAAAAATTTAAAATTAAAAATTAAAAACTAAAAATTAAAAACTAGAAATTTAAAATTAAAAATTAAAAATTAAGTATTAAAAATTAAATATTAAAATTAAAAATTAAAAAAAAAATATTAAAAATTAAAAATTAAAAATTAAAAATTAAAAATTAAAAATTAAAAATTAAAAATTAAATATTAAAAATTAAAAATTAAAAATTAAAAATTAAAAATAAAAATTAAAAATTAAAAATTAAAAATTAAAAATTAAAAATTAAAAATTAAAAATTAAAAATTAAAAATTAAAAATTAAAAATTAAAAATTAAAAATTAAAAATTAAAAATAAAAAATTAAAAATTAAAATTTGAAAATTAAAAATTAAAAATTAAGAATTAAAAATTAAAAATTAAAATTAAAATTAAAAATTTCAAATTAAAAATTGAAAATTAAAAATCAAAAATTAAAAATTAAAATTTAAAAATTGAAAATTAGAAATTAAAAATTAAAAATTAAAAATTAAAAATTAAAAATTAAAAATTAAAAATTAAAAATTAAAAATTAAAAATTAAAAATTAAAAATTAAAAACTAAAAATTAAAAATTAAAAATAAAAAATTAAATATTAAAAATTAAAAATTAAAAATTTGAAATTAAAAATTAAAAACTGAAAACTAAAAATTTAAAATTAAAAATTAAAAACTAAAAATTAAAAACTAGAAATTTAAAATTAAAAATTAAAAATTAAAAATTAAAAATTAAAAATTAAAAATTAAAAATTAAAAATTAAAAATTAAAAATTAAAAATTAAAAATTAAAAATTAAAAATTAAAAATTAAAAATTAAAAATTAAATATTAAAAATTAAAAATTAAAAATTAAAAATTAAAAATTAAATATTAAAAATTAAAAATTAAAAATAAAAAAAAAAAAAATTAAAAATTAAAATTTAATAATTATAAATTAAAAACTACAAATTAAAAACTAAAAATTAAAAATTAAAATTTAAAAATTAAAAATTAAAAATTGAAAATTAAAAATTAAAAATTAAAAATTCAAAATTCAAAATTAAAAATTAAAAATTAAAAATTAAAAATTAAAAATTAAAAATTAAAAATTAAAAATAAAAAATAAAAATTAAAAATTAAAAATTAAAAATTAAAAATTAAAAATTAAAAATTAAAAATTAAAAATTAAAAATTAAAAATTAAAAATTAAAAATTAAAAATTAAAAATTAAAAATTTAAAATTAAAAATTAAAAATTAAAAATTAAAAATTAAAAATTAAAAATTAAAAATTAAAAATTAAAAATTAAAAATTAAAAATTAAAAATTAAAAATTAAAAATTAAAAATTAAAAATTAAAAATTAAAAATTAAAAATTAAAAATTAAAAATTAAAAATTAAAAATTAAAAATTAAAAATTAAAAATTAAAAATTAAAAATAAAAAATTAAAAATTAAAAAATTAAAAATTAAAAATTAAGAATTAAAAATTAAAAATTAAAAATTAAAAATTAAAAATAAAAAATTAAATATTAAAAATTAAAAATTAAAATTTGAAATTAAAAATTAAAAACTGAAAACTAAAAATTTAAAATTAAAAATTAAAAACTAAAAATTAAAAACTAGAAATTTAAAATTAAAAATTAAAAATTAAGTATTAAAAATTAAATATTAAAATTAAAAATTAAAAAAAAAAAATATTAAAAATTAAAAATTAAAAATTAAAAATTAAAAATTAAATATTAAAAATTAAAAATTAAAAATTAAAAATTAAAAATTAAAAATTAAAAATTAAAAATTAAAAATTAAAAATTTAAAATTAAAAATTAAAAATTAAAAATTAAAAATTAAAAATTAAAAATTAAAAATAAAAAATTAAAAATTAAAATTTGAAAATTAAAAATTAAATATTAAGAATTAAAAATTAAAAATTAAAAATTGAAAATTAAAAATCAAAAATTAAAAATTAAAGTTTAAAAATTGAAAATTAGAAATTAAAAATTAAAGATTAAAATTTAAAAATTAAAAATTAAAAGTTAAAAATTTAAAATTAAAACTTAAAACTTTAAAATTAAAAATTAAGAATTAAAAATTAAATATTAAAAATTAAAATTAAAAATTAAAATTAAAATTAAAAATTAAAATTTTAAAATTAAAAATTAAAAATTAAAAATTAAAAATTAAAAATTAAAAATTAAAAATTAAAAATTCAAAATTAAAAATTAAAAATTAAAAATTAAAAATTAAAAATTAAAAATTAAAAATTAAAAATTGAAAATTAAAAATTAAAAATTAAAAATTAAAAATTAAAAATTAAAAATTAAAAATTAAAAATTAAAAATTAAAAATTAAAAATTAAAAATTAAAAATTAAAAATTAAAAATTAAAAATTAAAAATTAAAAATTAAAAATTAAAAATTAAAAATTAAAAATTAAAAATTAAAAATTAACAATTAAAAATTAAAAATTAAAAATTAAAAATTAAAAATTAAAAATTAAAAATTAAAAATTAAAAACTAAAAATTAAAAATTAAAAATTAAAAATTAAAAATTAAAAATTAAAAATTAAAAATTAAAAATTAAAAATTAAAAATTAAAAATTAAAAATTAAAAATTAAAAATTAAAAATTAAAAATTAAAAATTAAAAATTAAAAATTAAAAATTAAAAATTAAAAATTAAAAATTAAAAATTAAAAATTAAAAATTAAAAATTAAAAATTAAAAATTAAAAATTAAAAATTAAAAATTAAAACTTAAAAATTAAAAATTAAAAATTAAAAATTCAAAATTCAAAATTCAAAATTCAAAATTAAAAATTAAAAATTAAAAATTAAAAATTAAAAATTAAAAATTAAAAATTAAAAATTAAAAATTAAAAATTAAAAATTAAAAATTAAAAATTAAAATTAAAAATTAAAAATTAAAAATTAAAAATTAAAAATTTTAATTAAAAATTAAAAATTATAAATTAAAAATTAAAAATTAAAAATTAAAAATTAAAAATTAAAAATTAAAAACTAAAAATTAAAAATTAAAAATTAAAAATTAAAAATTAAAACTTAAAAATTAAAAATTAAAAATTAAAAATTAAAAATTAAAAATTAAAAATTAAAAATTAAAAATTAAAAATTAAAAATTAAAAATTAAAAATTAAAAATTAAAAATTAAAAATTAAAAATTAAAAATTAAAAATTAAAAATTAAAAATTAAAAATTAAAAATTAAAAATTAAAAATTAAAAATTAAAAATTAAAAATTAAAAATTAAAAATTAAAAATTAAAAATTAAAAATTAAAAATTAAAAATTAAAAATTAAAAATTAAAAATTAAAAATTAAAAATTAAAAATTAAAAATTAAAAATAAAAAATTAAAAAATAAAAATTAAAAATTAAAAACTTAAAACTAAAAATTAAAAATTAAAAATAAAAAATTAAATATTAAAAATTAAAAACTAAAAATTTGAAATTAAAAATTAAAAACTGAAAATTAAAAATTTAAAATTAAAAATTAAAAATTAACAACTAAAAATTAAAAACTAGAAATTTAAAATTAAAAAAAATTAAGTATTAAAAATTAAATATTAAAATTAAAAATTAAAAACTAAAAATTAAAAATTAAAAATTAAAAATTAAAAATTAAAATTAAAAATTAAAAATTAAAAATTAAAAATTAAAAATTAAAAATTAAAAATTAAAAAATAAAAATTAAAAATTAAAAATTAAAATTCGAAAATTAAAAATTAAAAATTAAAAATTAAAAATTAAGTATTAAAAATTAAATATTAAAAATTAAAAATTAAAAATTAAAAATTAAAAATTAAAAATTAAAAATTAAAAATTAAAAATTAAAAATTAAAAATTAAAAACTAAAAATTAAAAATTAAAAATTAAAAATTAAAAATTAAAAATTAAAAATTAAAAATTAAAAATTAAAAATTAAAAATTAAAAATTAAAAATTTAAATTAAAAATTAAAAATTAAAAATTAAAAATTAAAAATTAAAAATTAAAAATTAAAAATTAAAAATTAAAAATTAAAAATTAAAAATTAAAAATTAAAAATTAAAAATTAAAAATTAAAAATTAAAAATTAAAAATTAAAAATTAAAAATTAAAAATTAAAAATTAAAAAGTTAAAAATTAAAAATTAAAAGTTAAAAATTAAAAATTAAAAATTTAAAATTAACAATTAAAAATTAAAAATTAAAAATTAAAAATTAAAAATTAAAATTAAAAATTAAAAATTAAAAATTAAAAATTAAAAATTAAAAATTAAAAATTAAAAATTAAAAATTAAAAATTAAAAATTAAAAATTAAAAATTAAAAATTAAAAATTAAAAATTAAAAATTAAAAATTAAAAATTAAAAATTAAAAATTAAAAATTAAAAATTAAAAATTAAAAATTAAAAATTAAAAATTAAAAATTAAAAATTAAAAATTAAAAATTAAAAATAAAAATTAAAAATTAAAAATTAAAAATTAAAAATTAAAAATTAAAAATTAAAAATTAAAAATTAAAAATTAAAAATTAAAAATTAAAAATTAAAAATTAAAAATTAAAAATTAAAAATTAAAAATTAAAAATTAAAAATTAAAAACTAAAAATTAAAAATTAAAAATTAAATTTTAAAAATTAAAAATTAAAAATGAAAAATTAAAAATTAAAAATTAAGAATTAAAAATTAAAAATTAAAAATTAAAAATTTAAAATTAAAAATAAAAATTAAAAATTAAAAATTAAAAATTAAAAATAAAAATTAAAAATTATAAATTATAAATTAAAAATTAAAAATTAAATATTAAATATTAAAAATTAAAAATTAAAAATTAAAAATTAAAATTTAAAATTTAAAAATTAAAAATTAAAAATTAAAAATTAACAATTAAAAATTAAAAATTAAAAATTAAAAATTAAAAATTAAAAATTAAAAATTAAAAATTAAAAATTAAAAATTAAAAATTAAAAATTAAAAATTAAAAATTAAAAATTAAAAATTAAAAATTAAAAATTAAAAATTAAAAATTAAAAATTAAAAATTAAAAATTAAAAATTAAAAATTAAAAATTAAAAATTAAAAATTAAAAATTAAAAATTAAAAATTAAAAATTAAAAATTAAAAATTAAAAATTAAAAATTAAATATTAAAAATTAAAAATTAAAAATAAAAAAAAAAAAAATAAAAAATTAAAATTAAAATTTAATAATTATAAATTAAAAACTACAAATTAAAAACTAAAAATTAAAAATTAAAAATTAAAAACTAAAAATTAAAAATTAAAAATTGAAAATTAAAAATTAAAAATTAAAAATTCAAAATTCAAAATTAAAAATTAAAAATTAAAAATTAAAAATTAAAAATTAAAAATTAAAAATTAATAATTAAAAATTAAAAATTAAAAATTAAAAATTAAAAATTAAAAATTAAAAATTAAAAATTAAAAATTAAAAATTAAAAATTAAAAATTAAAAATTAAAAATTAAAAATTAAAATTAAAAATTAAAAATTAAAAATTAAAAATTAAAAATTAAAAATTAAAAATTAAAAATTAAAAATTAAAAATTAAAAATTAAAAATTAAAAATTAAAAATTAAAAATTAAAAATTAAAAATTAAAAATTAAAAATTAAAAATTAAAAATTAAAAATTAAAAATTAAAAATTAAAAATTAAAAATTAAAAATTAAAAATTAAAAATTAAAAATTAAAAATTAAAAATTAAAAATTAAAAATTAAAAATTAAAAATTAAAAATTAAAAATTAAAAATTAAAAATTAAAAATTAAAAATTAAAAATTAAAAATTAAAAATTAAAAATAAAAAATTAAAAATTAAAAAATTAAAAATTAAAAATTAAAAATTAAAAATTAAAAATTAAGAATTAAAAATTAAAAATTAAAAATTAAAAATTAAAAATTAAAAATAAAAAATTAAATATTAAAAATTAAAAATTAAAATTTGAAATTAAAAATTAAAAACTGAAAAATAAAAATTTAAAATTAAAAATTAAAAACTAAAAATTAAAAACTAGAAATTTAAAATTAAAAATTAAAAATTAAGTATTAAAAATTAAATATTAAAATTAAAAATTAAAAAAAAAAATATTAAAAATTAAAAATTAAAAATTAAAAATTAAAAATTAAAAATTAAATATTAAAAATTAAAAATTAAAAATTAAAAATTAAAAATTAAAAATTAAAAATTAAAAATTAAAAATTAAAAATTAAAAATTAAAAATTAAAAATTAAAAATTAAAAATTAAAAATTAAAAATTAAAAATTAAAAATTAAAAATAAAAAATTAAAAATTAAAATTTGAAAATTAAAAATTAAAAATTAAGAATTAAGAATTAAAAATTGAAAATTAAAAATCAAAAATTAAAAATTAAAATTTAGAAATTGAAAATTAGAAATTAAAAATTAAAGATTAAAATTTAAAAATTAAAAATTAAAAGTTAAAAATTTAAAATTAAAACTTAAAACTTAAAAATTAAAAATTAAGAATTAAAAATTAAAAATTAAATATTAAAAATTAAAATTAAAAATTAAAATTAAAAATTAAAATTTTAAAATTAAAAATTAAAAATTAAAAATTAAAAATTAAAAATTAAAAATTAAAAATTAAAAATTAAAAATTAAAAATTAAAAATTAAAAATTCAAAATTAAAAATTAAAAATTAAAAATTAAAAATTAAAAATTGAAAATTAAAAATTAAAAATTAAAAATTAAAAATTAAAAATTAAAAATTAAAAATTAAAAATTAAAAATTAAAAATTAAAAATTAAAAATTAAAAATTAAAAATTTAAAATTAAAAATTAAAAATTAAAAATTAAAAATTAAAAATTAAAAATTAAAAATTAACAATTAAAAATTAAAAATTAAAAATTAAAAATTAAAAATTAAAAATTAAAAATTAAAAATTAAAAATTAAAAATTAAAAATTAAAAATTAAAAATTAAAAATTAAAAATTAAAAATTAAAAATTAAAAATTAAAAATTAAAAATTAAAAATTAAAAATTAAAAATTAAAAATTAAAAATTAAAAATTAAAAATTAAAAATTAAAAATTAAAAATTAAAAATTAAAAATTAAAAATTAAAAATTAAAAATTAAAAATTAAAAATTAAAAATTAAAAATTAAAAATTAAAAATTAAAAATTAAAAATTAAAAATTAAAAATTAAAAATTAAAAATTAAAAATTAAAAATTAAAACTTAAAAATTAAAAATTAAAAATTAAAAATTAAAAATTAAAAATTAAAAATTAAAAATTAAAAATTAAAAATTAAAAATTAAAAATTAAAAATTAAAAATTAAAAATTAAAAATTAAAAATTAAAAATTAAAAATTAAAAATTAAAAATTAAAAATTAAAAATTAAAAATTAAAAATTAAAAATTAAAAATTAAAAATTAAAAATTAAAAATTAAAAATTAAAAATTAAAAATTAAAAATTAAAAATTAAAAATTAAAAATTAAAAATTAAAAATTAAAAATTAAAAATTAAAATTAAAAATTAAAAATTATAAATTAAAAATTAAAAATTAAAAATTAAAAATTAAAAATTAAAAATTAAAAATTAAAAATTAAAAATTAAAAATTAAAAATTAAAAATTAAAAATTAAAAATTAAAAATTAAAAATTAAAAATTAAAAATTAAAAATTAAAAATTAAAAATTAAAAATTAAAAATTAAAAATTAAAAATTAAAAATTAAAAATTAAAAATTAAAAATTAAAAATTAAAAATTAAAAATTAAAAATTAAAAATTAAAAATTAAAAATTAAAAATTAAAAATTAAAAATTAAAAATTAAAAATTAAAAATTAAAAATTAAAAATTAAAAATTAAAAATTAAAAATAAAAAATTAAAAAATTAAAAAATAAAAATTAAAAATTAAAAACTTAAAACTAAAAATTAAAAATTAAAAATAAAAAATTAAATATTAAAAATTAAAAACTAAAAATTTGAAATTAAAAATTAAAAACTGAAAATTGAAAATTTAAAATTAAAAATTAAAAATTAACAACTAAAAATTAAAAACTAGAAATTTAAAATTAAAAAAAATTAAGTATTAAAAATTAAATATTAAAATTAAAAATTAAAAACTAAAAATTAAAAATTAAAAATTAAAAATTAAAATTAAAAATTAAAAATTAAAAATTAAAAATTAAAAAATAAAAATTAAAAATTAAAAATTAAAAATTAAAATTCGAAAATTAAAAATTAAAAATTAAAAATTAAAAATTAAGTATTAAAAATTAAATATTAAAAATTAAAAATTAAAAAATTAAAAATTAAAAATTAAAAATTAAAAATTAAAAATTAAAAATTAAAAATTAAAAATTAAAAATTAAAAATTAAAAATTAAAAATTAAAAATTAAAAATTAAAAATTAAAAATTAAAAATTAAAAATTAAAAATTAAAAATTAAAAATTAAAAATTAAAAATTAAAAATTAAAAATTAAAAATTAAAAATTAAAAATTAAAAATTAAAAATTAAAAATTAAAAATTAAAAATTAAAAATTAAAAATTAAAAATTTAAATTAAAAATTAAAAATTAAAAATTAAAAATTAAAAATTAAAAATTAAAAATTAAAAATTAAAAATTAAAAATTAAAAACTAAAAATTAAAAATTAAAAATTAAAAATTAAAAATAAAAAATTAAAAATTAAAAATTGAAAATTAAAAATTAAAAATTAAAAATTAAAAATTAAAAATTAAAAATTAAAAATTAAAAATTAAAAATTAAAAATTAAAAATTAAAAATTAAAAATTAAAAATTAAAAATTAAAAATTAAAAATTAAAAATTAAAAATTAAAAATTAAAAAGTTAAAAATTAAAAATTAAAAGTTAAAAATTAAAAATTAAAAATTAAAAATTTAAAATTAAAAATTTAAAATTAACAATTAAAAATTAAAAATTAAAAATTAAAAATTAAAATTAAAAATTAAAAATTAAAAATTAAAAATTAAAAATTAAAAATTAAAAATTAAAAATTAAAAATTAAAAATTAAAAATTAAAAATTAAAAATTAAAAATTAAAAATTAAAAATTAAAAATTAAAAATTAAAAATTAAAAATTAAAAATTAAAAATTAAAAATTAAAAATTAAAAATTAAAAATTAAAAATTAAAAATTAAAAATTAAAAATTAAAAATTAAAAATTAAAAATTAAAAATTAAAAATTAAAAATTAAAAATTAAAAATTAAAAATTAAAAACTAAATATTAAAAATTAAAAATTAAATTTTAAAAATTAAAAATTAAAAATTAAAAATGAAAAATTAAAAATTAAAAATTAAGAATTAAAAATTAAAAATTAAAAATTAAAAATTAAAAATTAAAAATTAAAAATAAAAATTAAAAATTAAAAATTAAAAATAAAAATTAAAAATTATAAATTATAAATTACAAATTATAAATTATAAATTATAAATTAAAAATTAAATATTAAATATTAAAAATTAAAAATTAAAAATTAAAAATTAAAAATTAAAAATTAAAAATTAAAAATTAAAAATTAAAATTTAAAATTTAAAAATTAAAAATTAAAAAATTAAAAATTAAAAATTAAAAATTAAAAATTAAAAAAATTAAAAATTAAAAATTAAAAATTAAAAATTAAAAATTAAAAATTAAAAATTAAAAATTAAAAATTAAAAATTAAAAATTAAAAATTAAAAATTAAAAATTAAAAATTAAAAATTAAAAATTAAAAATTAAAAATTAAAAATTAAAACTTAAAAATTAAAAATTAAAAATTAAAAATTAAAAATTAAAAATTAAAAATTAAAAATTAAAAATTAAAAATTAAAAATTAAAAATTAAAAATTAAAAATTAAAAAATTAAAAATTAATTAAATTTAAGAAATAAAAATTAAAAATTAAAAATTAAAAATTAAAAATTTAAAAATTAAAATTTAAAAATTAAAATTTAAAAATTAAAAATTAAAAACTTAAAATTAAAAATTAAAAATTAAAAATTAAAAATTAAAAATTAAAAATTAAAAATTTAAAATTAAAAATTAAAAAATTAAAAATGTAAAATTAAAAATTTAAAATTAAAAATTAAAAATTAAAAATTAAAAATTAAAAATTAAAAATTAAAAATTAAAAATTAAAAATTAAAAATTAAAAATTAAAAATTAAAAATTAAAAATTAAAAATTAAAAATTAAAAATTAAAAAATTAAAAATAAAAATTAAAAATTAAAAATAAAATATTAAAAAATTAAAAATTAAAAATTAAAAATTAAAAATTAAAAATTAAAAATTAAAAATTAAAAAATTAAAAATTAAAAATTAAAAACTGAAAATTGAAAATTTAAAATTAAAAATTAAAAATTAACAACTAAAAATTAAAAACTAGAAATTTAAAATTAAAAATTAAAAATTAAGTATTAAAAATTAAATATTAAAACTAAAAATTAAAAACTAAAAATTAAAAATTAAAAATTAAAAATTAAAAATTAAAAATTAAAAATTAAAAATTAAAAATTAAAAATTAAAAATTAAAAATTAAAAATTAAAAAATTATAAATTAAAAATTAAAATTCGAAAATTAAAAATTAAAAATTAAAAATTAAAAATTAAAAATTAAATATTAAAAATTAAAAATTAAAAATTAAATTAAAAATTAAAAATTAAAAATTAAAAATTAAAAATTAAAAATTAAAAATTAAAAATTAAAAATTAAAAATTAAAAATTAAAAATTAAAAATTAAAAATTAAAAATTAAAAATTAAAAATTAAAAATAATTAAAATTAAAAATTAAAAATTAAAAATTAAAAATTAAAATTAAAAAATTAAAAATTAAAAATTAAAAATTAAAAATTAAAAATTAAAAATTAAAAATTAAAAATTAAAAATTAAAAATTAAAAATTAAAAATTAAAAATTAAAAATTAAAAATTAAAAATTAAAAATTAAAAATTAAAAATTAAAAATTAAAAATTAAAAATTAAAAATTAAAATTAAAAATTAAAAATTAAAAATTAAAAATTAAAAATTAAAAAATTAAAAATTAAAAATTAAAAATAAAAAATAAAAAGTTAAAAATTAAAAATTAAAAATTAAAAATTAAAAATTAAAAATTAAAAATTAAAAATTAAAAATTAAAAATTAAAAAATTAAAAATTAAAAATTAAAAATTAAAAATTAAAAATTAAAAATTAAAAATTAAAAATTAAAAATTAAAAATTAAAAATTAAAAATTAAAAATTAAAAATTAAAAATTAAAAATTAAAAATTAAAAATTAAAAAATTAAAAATTAAAAATTAAAAATTAAAAATTAAAAATTAAAAATTAAAAATTAAAAATTAAAAATTAAAATTAAAAATTAAAAATTAAAAATTAAAAATTAAAAATTATAAATTATAAATTAAAAATTTAAAATTAAATACTAAAAATTAAAAATTAATAACTAAAAATTAAAAATTAAATATTAAAAATTAAAAATTAAAAAAAAATTAAAAATTAAAAATTAAAAAATTAAAAATTAAAATTAAAAATTAAAAATTAAATATTAAAAATTAAAAATTAAAAATTAAAAATTAAAAATTAAAAATTAAAAATTAAAAATTAAAAATTAAAAATTAAAAATTAAAAATTAAAAATAAAAAATTAAAAATTAAAAATTAAAAATTAAAAATTAAAAATTAAAAATTAAAAATTAAAAATTAAAAATTAAAAATTAAAAATTAAAAATTAAAAATTAAAAATTAAAAATTAAAATTTAAAATTAAAAATTATTAATGAAAAATTAAAAATTAAAAATTAAAAATTAAAAATTAAAAATTAAAAATTAAAAATTAAAAATTAAAAATTAAAAATTAAAAATTAAAAATTAAAAATTAAAAATAAAAATTAAAAATTAAAAATTAAAAATTAAAAATTAAAAATTAAAAATTAAAAATTAAAAATTAAAAATTAAAAATTAAAAATTAAAAATTAAAAATTAAAAATTAAAAATTAAAAATTAAATATTAAAAATTAAAAATTAAAAATTAAAAATAAAAAATTAAAAATTAAAAATTAAAAATTAAAAATTAAAAATTAAAAATTAAAAATTAAAAATTAAAAATTAAAAATTAAATATTAAAAATTAAAAATTAAAAATAAAAAAAAAATTAAAAATTAAAATTAAAATTTAATAATTATAAATTAAAAACTACAAATTAACAACTAAAAATTAAAAATTAAAAATTAAAAATTAAAAATTAAAAATTAAATATAAAAAATTGAAAATTAAAAATTAAAAATTAAAAATTAAAAATTAAAAATTAAAAATTAAAAATTAAAAATTAAAAATAAAAATTCAAAATTCAAAATTCAAAATTCAAAATTAAAAATTAAAAATTAAAAATTAAAAATTAAAAATTAAAAATTAAAAATTAAAAATTAAAAATTCAAAAATAAAAATTAAAAATTAAAAATTAAAAATTAAAAATTAAAAATTAAAAATTAAAAATTAAAAATTAAAAATTAAAAATTAAAAATTAAAAATTAAAAATTAAAAATTAAAAATTAAAAATTAAAAATTAAAAATTAAAAATTAAAAATTAAAAATTAAAAATTAAAAATTAAAAATAAAAAATTAAAAATTAAAAAATTAAAAATTAAAAATTAAAAATTAAGAATTAAAAATTAAAAATTAAAAACTAAAAATTAAAAATTAAAAATAAAAAATTAAGTATTAAAAATTAAAAACTAAAAATTTGAAATTAAAAATTAAAAACTGAAAACTAAAAATTTAAAATTAAAAATTAAAAACTAGAAATTTAAAATTAAAAATTAAAAATTAAGTATTAAAAATTAAATATTAAAATTAAAAATTAAAAAATAAATATTAAAAATTAAAAATTATAAATTAAAAATTAAAAATTAAAAATTGAAAATCATAAATTAAAAATTAAAATTTGAAAATTAAAAATTAAAAATTAAGAATTAAAAATTAAAAATTAAAATTAAAATTAAAAATTTAAAATTAAAAATCAAAAATTAAAAATTTAAAAATTGAAAATTAGAAATTAAAAATTAAAGATTAAAATTTAAAAATTAAAAATTAAAAGTTCAAAATTTAAAATTAAAACTTAAAACTTAAAATTTAAAAATTAAAAATTAAGAATTAAAAATTAAAAATTAAATATTAAAAATTAAAATCAAAAATTAAAATTAAAATTAAAAATTTAAAATTAAAAATTAAAAATTAAAAATTAAAAATTAAAAATTAAAAATTAAAAATTAAAAATTAAAAATTCAAAATTAAAAATAAAAAATTAAAAATTAAAAATTAAAAATTAAAAATTTAAAATTAAAAATTAAAAATTAAAAATTAAAAATTAAAAATTAAAAATTAAAAATTAAAAATTAAAAATTAAAAATTAAAAATTGAAAATTAAAAATTAAAAATTAAAAATTAAAAATTAAAAATAAAAAATTAAAAATTAAAAGTTAAAAATTAAAAATTAAAAATTAAAAATTAAAAATTAAAAATTAAAAATTAAAAATTAAAAATTAAAAATTAAAAACTAAAAATTAAAAATTAAAAATTAAAAATTAAAAATTAAAAATTAAAAATTAAAAATTAAAAATTAAAAATTATAAATTAAAAATTAAAAATTAAAAATTGAAAATTAAAAATTAAAAATTAAAAATTAAAAATTAAAAATTAAAAATTAAAAATTAAAAATTAAAAATTAAAAATTAAAAATTAAAAATTAAAAATTAAAAATTAAAAATTAAAAATTAAAAATTAAAAATTAAAAATTAAAAATTAAAAATTAAAAATTAAAAATTAAAAATTAAAAATTAAAAATTAAAAATTAAAAATTAAAAATTAAAAATTAAAAATTAAAAATTAAAAATTAAAAATTAAAAATTAAAAATTAAAAATTAAAAATTAAAAATTAAAAATTAAAAATTAAAAATTAAAAATTAAAAATTAAAAATTAAAAATTAAAAATTAAAAATTAAAAATTAAAAATTAAAAATTAAAAATTAAAAATTAAAAATTAAAAATTAAAAATTAAAAATTAAAAATTAAAAATTAAAAATTAAAAATTAAAAATTAAAAATTAAAAATTAAAAATTAAAAATTAAAAATTAAAAATTAAAAATTAAAAATTAAAAATTAAAAATTAAAAATTAAAAATTAAAAATTAAAAATTAAAAATTAAAAATTAAAAATTAAAAATTAAAAATTAAAAATTAAAAATTAAAAATTAAAAATTAAAAATTAAAAATTAAAAATTAAAAATTAAAAATTAAAAATTAAAAATTAAAAATTAAAAATTAAAAATTAAAAATTAAAAATTAAAAATTAAAAATTAAAAATTAAAAATTAAAAATTAAAAATTAAAAATTAAAAATTAAAAATTAAAAATTAAAAATTAAAAATTAAAAATTAAAAATTAAAAATTAAAAATTAAAAATTAAAAATTAAAAATTAAAAATTAAAAATTAAAAATTAAAAATTAAAAATTAAAAATTAAAAATTAAAAATTAAAAATTAAAAATTAAAAATTAAAAATTAAAAATTAAAAATTAAAAATTAAAAATTAAAAATTAAAAATTAAAAATTAAAAATTAAAAATTAAAAATTAAAAATTAAAAATTAAAAATTAAAAATTAAAAATTAAAAATTAAAAATTAAAAATTAAAAATTAAAAATTAAAAATTAAAAATTAAAAATTAAAAATTAAAAATTAAAAATTAAAAATTAAAAATTAAAAATTAAAAATTAAAAATTAAAAATTAAAAATTAAAAATTAAAAATTAAAAATTAAAAATTAAAAATTAAAAATTAAAAATTAAAAATTAAAAATTAAAAATTAAAAATTAAAAATTAAAAATTAAAAATTAAAAATTAAAAATTAAAAATTAAAAATTAAAAATTAAAAATTAAAAATTAAAAATTAAAAATTAAAAATTAAAAATTAAAAATTAAAAATTAAAAATTAAAAATTAAAAATTAAAAATTAAAAATTAAAAATTAAAAATTAAAAATTAAAAATTAAAAATTAAAAATTAAAAATTAAAAATTAAAAATTAAAAATTAAAAATTAAAAATTAAAAATTAAAAATTAAAAATTAAAAATAAAAATTAAAAATTACAAATTATAAATTAAAAATTTAAAATTAAATACTAAAAATAAAAATTAATAACTAAAAATTAAAAATTAAATATTAAAAATTAAAAAAAAAATTTTAAATTAAAAATTAAAAATTAAAAATTAAAAATTAAAAATTAAAAATTAAAAATTAGAAATTAAAAATTAAAATATAAAAATTAAAAATTAAAAATTAAAAATTAAAAATTAAAAATTAAAAATTAAAAATTAAAAATTAAAAATTAAAAATTAAAAATTGAAAAATAAAAATTAAAAATTAAAAATTAAAAATTAAAAATTAAAAATTAAATTAAAAATTAAAAATTAAAAATTAAAAATTAAAAATTAAAAATTAAAAATTAAAAATTAAAAATTAAAAATTAAAAATTAAAAATTAAAAATTAAAAATTAAAAATTAAAAATTAAAAATTAAAAATTAAAAATTAAAATTTAAAATTAAAAATTATTAATGAAAAATTAAAAATTAAAAATTAAAAAATAAAAATTAAAAATTAAAAATTAAAAATTAAAAGTTAAAAATTAAAAATTTTAAATTAAAAATTAGAGATTAAAGATTAAAAATTCAAAATTCAAAATTCAAAATTCAAAATTCAAAATTAATAATTAATAATTAATAATTAATAATTAAAAATTAAAAACTAAAAACTAAAAATTAAAAATTAAAAATAAAAAATTAAAAATTAAAAATAAAAAATAAAAAATTAAAAATTAAAAATTAAAAATTAAAAATTAAAAATTAAAAATTAAAAATTAAAAATTAAAAATTAAAAATTAAAAATTAAAAATTAAAAATTAAAAATTAAAAATTAAAAATTAAAAATTAAAAATTAAAAATTAAAAATTAAAAATTAAAAATTAAAAATTAAAAATTAAAAATTAAAAATTAAAAATTAAAAATTAAAAATTAAAAATTAAAAATTAAAAATTAAAAATTAAAAATTAAAAATTAAAAATTAAAAATTATAAATTAAAAACTAAAAATTAAAAATTAAAAATTAAAAATTAAATATTAAAAATTAAAAATTAAAAATTAAAAATTAAAAATTAAAAATTAAAAATTAAAAATTAAAAATTAAAAATTAAAAATTAAAAATTAAAAATTAAAAATTAAAAACTAAAAATTAAAAATTAAATATTAAAAATTAAAAATTAAAAATTAAAAATTAAAAATTAAAAATTAAAAATTAAAAATTAAAAATTAAAAATTAAAAATTAAATATTAAAAATTAAAAATAAAAAATAAAAAATTAAAATTAAAATTTAATAATTATAAATTAAAAACTACAAATTAAAAACTAAAAATTAAAAATTAAAAATTAAAAATTAAAAATTGAAAATTAAAAATTAAAAATTAAAAATTAAAAATTAAAAATTAAAAATTAAAAATTAAAAATTAAAAATAAAAATTAAAAATTCAAAATTCAAAATTCAAAATTCAAAATTCAAAATTAAAAATTAAAAATTAAGAATTAAAAATTAAAAATTAAAAATTAAAAAATTAATAAATTAAAAATTAAAAATTATAAATTAAAAATTAAAAATTAAAAATCAAAAATCAAAAATTGAAAATTAAAAATTAAAAATTAAAGATTAAAAATTAAAAATAAATGAAAACTGAAAAATGAAAAATTAAAAAGAATAAAAAATTAACATTCAAAAATAAAAAATAAAAATAATAAAAATTAAAAGTTAGAAATTTAATTTTCTTAAAAAAGTTCCTTTTCCTAAAAAGTAAAAACATTTCCTTAAAAAGTACTTTCTTTTTAAAAATACGTTGTCTAAAAAAAACAATTTTCTTCAAAGAGCATCTTTCTTCAAAAACAGATCTTTCTTCAAAAATTTATTTTCCTTGAAAAGTACCTTTTCTTAAAAAGTGAACTTTCTTAAAAAGTGACTTCTCTAAAAAAGTATTTTCATTACTTTCCATCGGGCTTTTTTATACCCTCCACACCACTGCGCAGAGGGTATATATTACACACGATACGCACGTGCTCTTAATTTTTTCTATTTAGTTCCAAGCACTTATTCGCAAAATATCAGCACCCTAAAATAACCTTAACCCGTGCCGAATCGACGACAAATGTGTCGAATCGACACACATTTGAAATATACGACTATTATATCAAAAAATTTATATTACATGCCTACGTGATTTATTAAAAATAATTAATGAGCGTTGTCCTTAAAGATAATATTATTCTAAACACAACTGCGTTTTTATAATATCTCTATCACTTCCAGATTTCCAGATATCGAGACTAAGACAAAATTTTATTTTTGAATTTTGGAACGCATACCTCCTATTTTTTTATATATAGTTAAATATGAAATTTTTTAAAATGAAAACAAAAGAATTAAAATTATATTAAAGAACTTGTTTTATTAAATATATATTAAATTCACAAAACTAGCTAGGATAACTTCTTTTTAAGGTATTTTTTCTACAACCTGGATACAAATTTGTTCCTCAACACAGCGCAACAAGAATTCATTTTGCTCTTCATCTGCTGTGATGAGTCTGTGAAAATCCTGTATTAATCTGACAGCTCTTTCAGCAACATCATTTACAACTCCCAGAAGACTTTTCTTTTAGTGCAAACGAAACTGTGCAAAGGAAACTGTCATCTATCTGTAGTCGAGCTAGAAATACCTTGCTTTTATTTGATACGAAATTATCCAGTGTTTTATCTGAAATAGAGAAAGCTTAAATTAAAAATTAAAATTGTTTCCAATTTGTTTCCAATTTTAATTTTTCAAAAATAATAATTTAATAAAAAAAATAATAAGTTTATAAAATTAATAGAAACTCGCCAAAAAAACGTTATTGACATTCCATCATTCGATGGAATATATCGTTTGTTAAAATCTGATATTTTTTCCCTGTTTAAGTTGACAAGAATATTAGTTTTAGGTGCTTTTACAGCATTTGTATATTCGAGCCATGGCTTTACGTAAATTGTCGCAACAAATAAGCAAATGTCATGCAGAGCATTTTTATCATTTGCAGCTATGTTGACCTGAGACTGAATCAAACATATTTTTAAGGAGTGAAGCGCTCTGACCATCCATCGTGCTTGGTGCAAAGCACCAGGGGGCTTGATTTTGATTTTCTTCTCTGGATTGCCATCCAAAAACACTACGCATAGTTCGATTAATTCACGATAATCAACTCTGATAAATGGGTTTTCCAGTGCTGATTTATAATACTTTAAGAGAGATAAAATCGTTACGTCAGAAATGTGCTTTTTAACAAAATCGATGCATGGTTCAATCTTATATGAATGAATGTTTTTCCAATTGTCTCTGATCTTTTTAAAGAGTGGTATTTCTGGAGATACAATAAATTGCTTAATCTTGGCTGCAAATACTGCTTTAACAACCAATTAGTTAACATGATGACGACAAGCGAAAAGCACCAAGTGTTTCTCTAAACTTTGTTCTAAGAGAGCACAAGCTTCATTAAAGCGTCCAGTGTTCGTTGATGTTGTATCACAACATATTGTTTGCACATTGTCAATAAGATTCCAATCATAGAGAGCAGTTCTTATAGCTCTTTCTTAAGTTTTGGAACTGCAAGAAGTTGTTCCTTGTCGCTATATGAAATTGTAATTGGCAACCGCTCCACTTTCCGGATTCTCACATCTAAGCCTGGTAATAGTTTACCATCCCAATGGACGGTTACAATGTTAAGTACGTTGTTCTTGAAATCAGCTTTAATAGTTTCTGCCCTGGATTTTCTCATCTGCGTACAAATGGAAAATTTATCGCAGCTAAGACCCAGTGCTTCTACGCCTGCCTAAACAATATACAGAGAATATCTGATACTTAACTGGCACCTGTCTAAAACTGTGACTCCTTAGGTGTTATCAGGTTCTTTCTACCTCTTTTCGAACTTATGTTACACTGAAAAGCAGAGGGTGCCTCTGGCAAGCAGAGTTAAGAATGCAGGATTTCGTCCTCGTGGGTATATTGTGCATGTTCCGTATCAGAATTTAGTATTTCGTCCTCGTCAGAAACTTGCGTGTACTCCACATCAACTGCTGATCATTCGTTTTGCCTCAATTTTCTTCTCTCTTCGTCCAATAATCATTTTGTAGACCTTTCTTCTCTGTCTGTCAAATTTTTGTCTACACCAGCTAAGCACCCTGGTCTATCCGGCTCTCTCTGTAGCTTCAAAAACATTTTATCTTCTTCTATTCTCATATTTTCAAGGGTATCAGCATGCGCAATATCAAATAGGTTTTCTAGATCTTTTTCAAAATCCTTTTCACGGGTCCTATAAATATTCAGACTTTTCTTACAATTTCTTTGCAACTCTCTCCAAAATTTATATTCATTTAAAAGTTTCTTCACGCAGTAATGAATTGCCTTTATTGGAATTCTTGCTTGCTCCCAAAATATTACACATTCTCTAATCACAAGATTTGCACTTTGACTAACAGAGAGCTTGACCTCGCGAATATTGTAAAATAATACAGCGAGAACTTGTCAATTAGATGGTAGTTTAGCACCATTTATTTGATGACTAGGCATTCCGATAAGAAAAATTGGCTTTTTTTTCACTGTGTAACAGCCGTTTTTTTTCTGAAATAAGCCACTTCACTGTATGAAATACAATATTGAAATAACAAATAAACATAGAAAACAAAACATTACTTCAGCAGTTCGGTAGAAAGGGGAATCACCTTTTATTAATAGATATATATGAAATATTTTTGTTTTGTAAATTTTAACCGCCATGAAAATTCAAATTCTTATGCATGAAACACATAGACGATAGCGGCTACACGAACACAAGACTACAAATGCTGTTGGCTGCAATTGTAGTCGTGTAGTCAGCTACTCAATTTTTTTGAAAATTACAGCAACATATAACAACAATATAAACATCTGTTTTTATACAAAAACATTTTTATTTCAGTAGTGCCAATTATATATTTTTTACTTTATTAAAATAGAAAAACATGCATGATTCTATATAAGGTTAACTTAAATATACAATTACTAATTTATATTGCATTATTATAACGTAAAAATAAATAACCCCTTTTGAGCATTAATGGAATTATTATAGCATTTAATTTTGCGATTAATTTTTTCAACAAAATAAAATATTTCATAGCACTAATATCTTTTACATATGTTGTTATATCTTCAACACTATTTTTGTTTTGTAGCCAACAAAAATTGAAGTTAGCCTAAGTTGACTACAGCAACAACAGTGGTCGTGTAGCTGTGTTGGTGTCAAAATAATCTTTTTCATATAAATGAGTGTATTTTACGTTTGACAGGCTGTAGTCGTATAGCCGCTGTCGTCTATGTATTTCATGCATTATGTATATGAAGTATAGCTGATGTTATAAGTTTGCAGTTACAATATTTTATCTATTTAAAAACAGTTGCTGTTAATGAATAAAAAAAAAATATGATGAATAAAAAAAAATAATATGTTTCAAATAAATTTTTAAAAGCATAAAAAAACAAGTAAGAAAATGATAGTCGGTCTAGACCGACTATACGATACCCTATACCATGCGTTTGGAGACCCTATCTCTCAGGCCCAACTAACTGTATATAGAAAATAAGCATAATCCAATTTTGAATGGGATTTTTATTAATTTTTTTGGCTGCGGATATGAAAAAGTTCATATCGGATGCTATATCTATATGGGGACTAGGCCCCAAAATGGACCGATCCTGACCATGTTTGGTTTAGCCTCTTGTATTTTGCAAAAATATATACAAACAAAATTTGAGACGAATCAGTGCAATATTTTTGTTTTTTGATAGATTTAAGTGAAGATCGGGAAGCAGCTCTATATGAGGCCTATGACTAAGAGTTGTCTAATAGGAGTCGTTTTTGTACTGATTATTAGATGTAATAAATATATACAAACCCAATTTGACTAAGATTTTTATGATAATTTGGATCTTATGGCAATTTATGTCGATTTCATAGGGGTCATTTATATGGGGGCTAGGTCTGAACATGGACTGATTCTCAACAATTTCAATAGCATTCATCCAATAGCCGGTAAAAGCTTATAAACCAAATTTCATCGAAATATATACATATGTGCGACCTGCAGTTTGATTACAAGCTTTACATGGACTCACAGACAGACGGACGGACGGACGTCGTTAAATCGACTCAGAAAGTGATTCTGAATCGATCGGTATAATTAATGGGTCTAGGTCAAATATTTTTGGTAGTTACAAACAGCAGCACAAAGTCATTATATCCAAACCACATAGTAAATATACAACAAGTAGTTTCATTGGAAATGAAAAGCATGCTTCGGTACTGATAAAAAAAAAATGATGTGTGAATTATATAAATCTATAAAGTTTCACTCAAATCGGTGTGTCAATGTTGGGTATGTTTTCTTACAATAATACGAAATAGTGATATATACGAACATTTTTCGATTACAACTCGGCACTGGTTAACGTTATCCAAATTTTAAAAAAATTTATACATAACAGTTTTAACCCAAATAGAAAAAAATATGAGAAAAACACAATATGAGAAAAACACAAAGAAGAATAAACAAGTAAGAGTGTTAAATTCGGCTGTGCCGAATCTTTGATACCCTCCACCTCGGTTTGTGGCAATACTATTAACATAGCTCATGGTAGTTGTGTTCTTGTTATTGTTAATATGTATGAATCACATTTTTTTTGTGGCTTTTTTTATGTTGTTGTATGTTCAACCACTAAACTATTACAAGAAAACACTAGGTTTCATGTTTTTTTTAGAGGTATCTATAAACTTTTGTTCATTTCTCAGCGCAGAGGCTCCCGATTTACTCCGATTTCAATACCAACCTGGTGGGAATTATGGCAAATAATTTTTTCGTAACCTGACCTAAGTAAATGCTTTTTTTTTTGAATGAGCGTGATTTCAACAGACACACGGACAGACGGACAGACGGACAGACGGACAGACGGACATCGCTATATCGACTCGAGCTGTGATAAGGATCAAGAATATATATACTTTATTGGGTCGGAAATTAGTTTTTCGATGCGTTACAAACGGAATGACAAACCTATATATACCCTCTGCCACTGAGATGTGGAGGGTATAAAAAAAACAAATCAATTCGTGTTTGACGGTATGATTTTATGTTTATGTTTAATTTCTTTATTTTTATACCCTATACCACAATGTGGTTTGTGTATAATGACTTTGTGCTGCTGTTTGTAACTACCAAAAATATTTGACCTAGACCCATCTTTTATTATACCGATCGAATCAGAATCACTATCTGATTCGATTTAACGATGTCCGTCCGTCCGTCTGTGTGTCCATGTAAAGCTTGAAATCAAACTGCAGATCGCAAATATGAATATATTTAGATGAAATTTGGTATATAAGCTTTTATCGTCTATGGGATGAACGCTATTGAAATTGGTGAGAATCGGTCCATGTTCAGACCTAGCCCGCATACAAATGACCCCCATGAAATCGACTTAAATTGCCATAAGATCCAAATTATCATATAAATCTCAGTCAAATTGGGTTTGTATGTGTTTATTACATCCATTAATCAGTAGTCCAAAAATGATACCTGTGGGACAACTCTTAGTCATAGGCCCCATATAGAGCTGCTTCCCGATCTTCACTTAAATCTATCAAAAAAAAAATATTCCACTGATTCTTCTCAAATTTTGTTTGTATATATTTTTGGAAAATACAAGAGACCTTACCAAACATGGTCAGGATCGGTCCATTTTTGGGCCTAGTCCCCATATAGATATAGCATCCGATATTAACTTTTTCATATCTGCAGACAAAAAAATTTAAAAAAATACCACTCAAATTTGGTTTATGCTTATTTTCTATGTCCAGTTAGTTGGGACTATGGGGTAGGGTCTCTATACGCATGGTATTGGGTATCCTATAGTCGGTCTAGACCGACTATAATTTTCTTACTTGTTTTATATCCAGTTAGTTGGGCCTGAGAGATAGGGTCTCTAAACGCATGGTATATATAGTCGATCTAGAACGACTATAAATTTCTTACTTGTTTATTAATATTTTTGTTTATTTATTTGATTATAAAATAATGAATTGAATATGCTATCTAATTTTTTTATTAATATATTATTTTTTATTTTCACTATTTTATGTTTTTTATTTATTTATGTATGACGGCATTGCAACTTAAAAATTTAACCTTTTATCGATTCAATAAACAACACAAATATGGTTGTCGTTTAGCTAACAACAACAGCCTTCTTTAACTATAGCAAATATCGTTTAAAGATTTTACTGAATACCAAAATCAATAATTTTGTTGTTTTCTTTTTTTGTCGTTAAAATAAGTTACTAAGTCGCGCTACTTGTTATGATATTGTGTTTAGAACACGTGTGAAGGGTATTTAAGATTCGGCGCAGCGAATGTAATACTCTTAATTGTTTTGAATTTAAGTAAATATCGGGAAATATGTTCGCATATGGACCAAGGCTTAAAACGGGGCTACATTGTAATAAACACCCAAAAACCAAATATCACCGATAACTATATGATACTCTGGATCTTCTGGCAATTTAAGTCGATCTCATGGTTGTTATTTGTATTGGGACCGAATTTCACCAATTGCAAAAGCGTTAATTCTATGGCCGATAGAAGCTTATATACCAAATTTCATCGAAATATATTCATATTTGCGACCTGTAGTTTGGTTACAAGGTTTACATGGACACATAGAGAGACAGACGGACGGACATCGTGAAATCGACTCAGAAAGTGATTCTGAGGCGATCGGTATAATAAAAGATGGGTCAAGGTCAAATATTTTTGGTAGTTACAAACAGCAGAACAAACTCATTATACCCAAACCACATAGTGGTACAAGGTATAAAAACTGTCTGCTGCTGAACTGTAATCAAATTGTCTAAAGATATTGGTGTTGAAATGACTACTGGCAGTATTGAAGATGCTTCATCGTTAATGCTTAATGCTTAATCGTTAAATTTAATGAAGAAGCTCAAAGGGTAAATAAATGAATGCTAAATCAAAAATGAAGAGTGAAGTTAATATTTCAAACCAAGGTATTGAATATATGCTGACGATAACTGCAACTCCTTGAGAACACTCAGGCAATATTATAATCTATTCTCTTTTAGAGAAGTAACATTTAACGAATTATAACGCAATAACGAGTTCAAAGAAATAAGAAGCCCTGGTCATGAAAATACTTCATCTAACAGATAATTGATTGTGGTACTATTTTATCATCCAGATATTTTAAAATTACATAGAGTAATTCCAATTCCAAAATCACGTCACAAAATAACAATAACACTGTTAAGAACACCAACTACTTTTCAACCTCTTCAAACAGTTGATGATGAAGATAATGTTGAACTTATAATTGTCAAAACAATTAAAGTACACATTCCACCAACAACAATACTAAAATGTTAAATAGTCCAAATTCAGGATTTGTGTAACGACTTAAAAATAACTAATTACTCAATTCGAGGAATATCAATTGGGCTACTACTATTTTGTACTACTAAAATGATTTCAATTTAGTTTGTAAACACTAGAAACCAAATATGAATTTTTTACTTATGGCACAAAAGAGGATAAGCCGTACAAAGCTGTATTGCTATGTTTTGAAAACCTCGATCTGAATATAGTTAAAAATATATCTAAATTGGGACTATCCTGTTTGGATGTAAAGTTGGTTACTAGAGCAACAGGTTCTCATAATGAGCAGTGCATTTACATTGTTTATTTTCAAAGAAAATCGATCTCTGTCAAGGAGTTAAAATAAAATTAATCTGCAATAGAGTATGTAAAATGACCCAGTGTCATAACTGCCAAATGGTAGGATATGGTTCTAGCCGCTGTAATGTAAAATCCTTTTTTACAAATTGTGCTGATTCGAACAAAGCAGAATGCAATACTAATATTATATTATGCGCTAACTGTAAGGGTAACCACAAATCATTTTCACCTGACTGACCAAGTAGGTTGAAGTTCCATCAACAGCAACAAAACTGTGTTAATTACAGCCACAACAATGGAAACTCCACATCTTATTAATTAAAATAATGCTCCTAATATACCGGTATGGAATCATCAACAAAACAGTACCAATAACTTATTTTCTTTAGATGAAATTAAAAATCTTACTAAGGAGTTGATATCAAAACTCTCAAACTGTAAAAGCAAGGCCGACCAATTTGAAGTTATTACGTCACTTGTTTGTAAATTTCATAAATTAATATAAATATAAACTTAGCTTCATGGAACGCCAGAAGCATCCGTTTTAAAATAGAGAACTTTTCACAGAATGAAATTCATATTTGCCTCATTTCTGAAACGTGGCTAAATAACAAAATATCAAAAAACATAATGATTTTTACTGTTATAGAACTGATCGCGAAAGTAGCAGAGGAGGTGGTGTTGCAGTGTTAGTAAGGAAAAATATAGAACACACATTATTTCCACCACCACTAACAGTTCTTATTGAAAACATTGATGTTTAAATACGTATGAGAAACAGAAATTATATAAGTATTTACCAGGTGGTGCCAATATAATATTAATTACCCAATAATAATATTAAAAAACAACAATTCAAATCAGATCTTTTTTAATTTTGGCGAGCTAATGAAAAGTTAATACCCGGTGGAGATTTCAACTGCAGGAACAACTTATTCTTTAAGAAAATTTTAATATAAATACTATTTCCAAATGTCCATACCTATATCCCTTCTGATCTTGGAAGACAAGCCTCCACAGTTGATTTATTTATAACGATATCGCAAACTGCCTTTCACTAGTAAGGGTAATCAATGATTTGAATTCCGACCATCTTGCTATTAAAATAACTATAAAGCGAGACTTCCGGCCCGTGCAAAGATCATATTTTGATTTTAACAGAGCATATTGGTCCAGATATTCATCACTTATTAAAAGACATTTAGTTATTCCAAATGATAATAATAACAACTAGCAGATTCCAGCCCTCGAAATTCGAGTGCAAATTCTAGGAAATTTTATTTTTTCATTAAATAAAGACCCTAAAGGTATGCTAATCAATTATAGCCAATTCACAAATCAACACAAAAAAACAAACTCATTTTTATTTCAAACATATTAACAAATTTAATAAACACACACATGGCATTGTATAATTTTATGTATGTGTTAGTAGCAACTTTAAATGCAATTTACTCAAAATAAAGGAAAAAATTTAAAAATCTGTAAATCTGCAAAACGGCTAAAAAGATATACCTTTCAAATAATAAACGTTTGGTCAAAATCGGGATAAAACGGTAGAACAAAACATCAGTCAGAAGAAATCGCCTAGCCTATTAATATTATAGATGTTGAACAAATCGAGTCAAACATTTCAACATTTAATGATAATATTAAAGCTGCAATTAATCACATCGTACCTAGCAGAATAATAAAAACCAACTCACCAACACTACCGCAACATATAAAGCATATGATTCAAATAAGGAATGCTTTCAGAAGGAATTGGAAACATTTTCGTGATACATCTAATTAGTACAAAATGGTATAACAACTGCATATCAGAAGAAATAATTAAATGGAAAAACTACACCTGGAACAACAAGCTTACAAAGCTCGACAAAGCAACCTCTCATTTTTTGAATATCTCAAAAATTCTAAAGAGGAAATCCCATCATATACCAATTTTAAAACATAACAATGTCAATTTCTATACTCAACTTGAATAATGTGAAATTCTGAGCAAAATTTGTAGTGGGAACCATTCCATATCATCAAACCTCAGTGATGCATAAACTATTACAGCGTTTGTCAATTTGGAATCAACCGTTTCGGACCATCGAGACCATCCATAACATCATAACACAGTTGAAGTCAAAAAAGTCGTCTGGACTGGCCGGAATAAGCAATAGATCTAAAAGCCTTGCCAAAAAAGGGATTAAATATATTACTGATATTTTCAACTCGTGTCTTCGAATCAGATATTATCCCAAAATATGGTAACATTCTAAGGTGATCCCAATAAGAAAGCCAAACAAACCAGCCGATTGTCCTTATTCTTACAGGCCAATAAGCCTTTTATCCTCATTAAGTAAAATTATGTAGAAAATAATAAAAGTATATCTTACTAATTTTATTGATGTATGTATCTGATATTTTACCAAAACAGCAATTCGGATTTCGTAGACAACATAACAGAGTTCATCCACTGGTCCGAACACGGAACTCTGTAACATTAAATCTGCCTTTGCCTCGGTATTGCACAATGGATTGCTTTTTAAAATAACGCATTATAATTTCCCAATATAGAATATTAAAATGATCAGTATAAGAGATCAGTGGAGTATTGGAATGGACAATTTCTAATTTAACGTTCAAAAACATTCTTGCAACGAAGCGAAAAAAGGAGCAGGGATGCCCTAATATTGAACAGATCTAATCAAAGACTCCTATGTGGGGCACTCACAGGACATTATGCATGCAACTACATCATATACGAAATGCATTTGGCTGAAAATGAAACGTGCAGATACTGCTTGGAGGATGATGAAACCTAGGAGCATATACTGGCAAAGTGTCCAGAGCGTTTGCATATCTAACCCCCCAATCTCACATCACACTGAAATTGTAAAATCGTTGTGTACGTATTATCAACGAAAAATTGTTCGAATTAGTCGAATCCATCGCCATTAAATTTCATGCTCACACATCTGACTGCAATCTCATTTTTAAAATGTCGAAGCATAAACTTGAAAAAATTTGTATACTTCTCCCTCTTATTTTATTTTAAGTAGAGTTACCGAGTTTATTATACAGGCGCATGTTTGAGGGAAAATGTTTACATTTATTATTATTAGTATTATTTTAATAATAGTTAATAATATTTATGCTCTATAATTAACAAACTTGCGTTTTTGTATGCGCATTTCAAAAAATAAATCATTATAATAGATTTAACAAGTTAAAACTTTAATTACAATTTTACAGAATCCAGTAAATTTGCATTAAATTTATAACAGGGTAACATTAATCATCGTTAGTGTCTGCCACTACTCGCACGAAAAATTTGGTGCCATTAGTGTGACCACTGCGGAAAATGTGTGTGTATTAGTAAAAAAATGTGAGTGTATTGAGTTTTTCGAACTTGCAGTGTGATGTGAGATTGGTGGGTAAGGCACAAAATTTTTGGCGAATCTGAAATCAGGAGGAGGCATACAAAACATTGGCTGTAATGAACTAATAAAACAGGAGAGAACAAGAATCTGAAAGAGGGTGCACAACAGATCTACTTGGTCGCAGTGCAGGAGGAAATAACACTCAACCCGACAACATCGTCAATCGTAAATCGTAAAAATGGGTCGTTCCAATAAAAAAATGATAAACATAGTCAATTCCGAGGGGATTTGTGTAGATGAAAATAAAATAAAATCAAATATTTTCAATGAATATTTTACCAACGCTGTTGATTCGTTAAAACAAGGTATTGACGACAACTTCAACTGCTGGATAACATCAGGAAATGTAATAACCGGTTCTTTTTTAGAGAAATAACTTTGAACGAATTAGAAGACACAGTAATGAGTTTGAAAAATAGAAAAGCTCTGGCTATGATAGTATTTCACCTAACTTTATAATCGATTGTTTCACTATTTTATCACCTAATTTATTAAGAATATGTAATACAATGATCAACACTGCTAATCTATCTTGATGTTTTAAAATTACATAAAGAAATTCCAATTCCAAATCACCTCAATCTAACACAGTTGAACTGTTAAGGCCAATAGCGCTGCTATCTGTAATAAAATTTTTGAGAAGACAATTCATGCTCAGCTGCTAAAATTCTTTGTTAATGAATCTTTGTTAAGTGAAAATAAGTTTGGATATGTAAAGGGGAGTGGAACGGACGAAGTTGTGGTCAATGTGGACAATGGATTTAATGGAGTCGCAGGCTTGTTTGAAAAATTAACTCTTATGGTATTTGCGGAAGAGAATTAGAACTTATAAAAATGTTTTTGTTTAATAGACGGCAATATGTTAAAATCTGTGAGGAGAAGAGTTCAGTCCTCTCAGTGAATTGTGGTGCGCCACCATGGAGTGTCTTAGGGCCTCTCTTGTTCATGATTTTTTTTAATGATATCAGCCACCTTGGCCTTTTTTGGCAAAATTGTGATGTTCGCTGATGATATTTTAATATTTTATCATTATAAATATGACTAAGGCTTAAAGCTCAAATTAAGAGAGATCGTGAGTTAATTTTTGAGTTTGCGAGATTGAATCGCTTGGTATTAAATGCAAATAAAACAATACTACTTAAATTGCCATAAAATCCAAATTACCATATAGATCTCGGTCAAATTGGGCTTGAGTGTGTTTATTACATCCATTTATCAGTTGTCCAAAAATAAACCCCATATGGCAATTCTTTGTCATAGCCCCCATATAAAGCTGGGGCCAAATCACCGCATTCGATATCGAGTAAAATCAATCTAAATTCTATACTTTGGTTTAGTATTTGAAAAAGACGGACAAACGCTCGACCACGATTCGCTTTTCTTCTTAATCAGAGCCCATAATTCTTCAACTGTGAAAAAGAAAAATTATTCTCAGCATATTATTTTGGGAAATAAAAAAATGATTTCGATCGAAAAATTTCGATAACGAATGCGGTGATTTGGTTCCTGCTTCACTTAAATCTATCAAAAAACAAAAATGCTGCACAGATTTTTCTCAAATTTGGTATTATATATTTTTTCAATATATAAGTGACTTTTCCAAATATGGTAAGGATCGGTCCATTTTCCGACCTAGCCCCCATATAAATATTACATCAGATATGAACTTTTTCATATCTGCAGCCAAAAAAATTAATAACAATGTCACTCAAATTTGGTTTATACTTATTTTCTATATCCACTTAGTTGGACCGAAGAGATAGGGTCTCTAAACCATGGTATAGGGTATCGTATAGTCGGTCTAGACCGTCTATAATTTTCTTACTTGTTTTGAATTAAGAAAGAAACTTAATAAAAAAAAAAAATTGATGATCTATCAAGCCATTATACATAGCCGCCTGGAATATTTTGCAATAATTTACGCCCTAAAAAGACAAATGAATTTTAATGTTAATCTATGCAGTACAGAGCAAATACCTCAAATATGTATTCAATCAAAGTGCAAGACATAATACGATTAACTTATACAAATATTATTGTAAAACAATTCTTCCCATTTATGGCTTACGAGTATTTATATAGAAAACAACTTCAATTTTATGTTTATAAATCAGTTAACAACATTGGACATAGAACATTTTAATTTTAGTTGAAACCAGAACAACTGTACCACAAGAAATGCATCTAATCTAAGAATGTCGAGGTGCAGGTTGGAGACAACTAGGCAGCGAACGAAGTATGCGAGTAGTTTGCATTTTAATAATTTGAAAAATTATTTGAAAACTCTCAATCAATTATCTCTTTTTAAGAAAAATCTTAAATTGTAGCTTTTGGAAAACTTAGAATGCTTCTTGATTAATATTTTCTCTTCATTAATATTTTCTTTTTGATCTTTGGTAAAATATTATAGAATTTTTATTGCTATTATATGCCAACTCGTCTCACTAAGCATTTTGGCACGAGACAACTTATATTGTGAAATATATTATTTTGTATAATTAAAATATTAATAAAACAAGTAAGAAAATTATAGTCGGTCTAGACCGACCATATGATACCCTATACCATGGTTTAGAGACCCTATCTTTCGGTCCAACTAATTCGATATAGAAAATGAGCATAACTTGAATTTGAGTGGCATTGATATTAATTTTTTTGCCGCAAATATGAAAAAGTTCATATCGGGTGCTACCCTTATATGGGGACTAGGTCGAAAAATGGACCGATCTTGACATTTTTTGGTAAAGTCACTTACATTTTGGAAAAATATATACAAACCAAATTTGAGGAAAATCTGTGCAATATTTTTGTTTTTTGATAGATTTAAGCGAAGATCGGGAAGCGGCGTTATATGGGGGCTATGACTAAGAGTTGTCCAATAGAGATCATTTTTGGACTACTGATTAAAGGATGTAACTAATACATACAAACCCAATTTTACTAAGATTTATATGATAATTTGGATCTTATGGCAATTTATGTTGATTTCGTAGGGCTCATTTGTATGGGGGCTAGGTCTTAACATGGACCGATTCTCACCAATTTCAATAGCGTTCATCCTGTGTCCGATAAAAGCCGATAAATATTTGCGACCTGCACTTTGATTACAAGCTTTACATGGACACACAGACGGACGGACGGACATCGTTATATCGAATCAGATAACTATTCTGATTCGATCGGTATAATAAAAGATGGGTCTAGGTCAAATATTTTTGGTAGTTACAGACAGCAGCACAAAGTCATTATACCCAAACCACATAGTGATAGGGTATAAAAATACATAATAATACATGTAAGAAACTAAATATAGAAATTTAAACTTTTAATATTTAATTTTTAATTTTTAATTTTTAATTTTTAATTTTTAATTTTTAATTTTTAATTTTTAATTTTTAATTTTTAATTTTTAATTTTTAATTTTTAATTTTTAATTTTTAATTTTTAATTTTTAATTTTTAATTTTTAATTTTTAATTTTTAATTTTTAATTTTTAATTTTTAATTTTTAATTTTTAATTTTTAATTTTTAATTTTTAATTTTTAATTTTTAATTTTTAATTTTTAATTTTTAATTTTTAATTTTTAATTTTTAATTTTTAATTTTTAATTTTTAATTTTTAATTTTTAATTTTTAATTTTTAATTTTTAATTTTTAATTTTTAATTTTTAATTTTTAATTTTTAATTTTTAATTTTTAATTTTTAATTTTTAATTTTTAATTTTTAATTTTTAATTTTTAATTTTTAATTTTTAATTTTTAATTTTTAATTTTTAATTTTTAATTTTTAATTTTTAATTTTTAATTTTTAATTTTTAATTTTTAATTTTTAATTTTTAATTTTTAATTTTTAATTTTTAATTTTTAATTTTTAATTTTTAATTTTTAATTTTTAATTTTTAATTTTTAATTTTTAATTTTTAATTTTTAATTTTTAATTTTTAATTTTTAATTTTTAATTTTTAATTTTTAATTTTTAATTTTTAATTTTTAATTTTTAATTTTTAATTTTTAATTTTTAATTTTTAATTTTTAATTTTTAATTTTTAATTTTTAATTTTTAATTTTTAATTTTTAATTTTTAATTTTTAATTTTTAATTTTTAATTTTTAATTTTTAATTTTTAATTTTTAATTTTTAATTTTTAATTTTTAATTTTTAATTTTTAATTTTTAATTTTTAATTTTTAATTTTTAATTTTTAATTTTTAATTTTTAATTTTTAATTTTTAATTTTTAATTTTTAATTTTTAATTTTTTATTTTTAATTTTTAATTTTTAATTTTTAATTTTTAATTTTTAATTTTTAATTTTTAATTTTTAATTTTTAATTTTTAATTTTTAATTTTTAATTTTTAGTTATCAATTTTTAATTTTTAATATTTAATTTTTAATTTTCAATTTTTAATTTTTAATTTTTAATTTTTAATTTTTAATTTTTAATTTTTAATTTTTAATTTTTAATTTTTAATTTTTAATTTTTAATTTTTAATTTTGAATTTTTTAATTTTTTATTTTTTATTTTTAATTTTAAATTTTTAGTTTTTAGTTTTTTATTTTTAATTTTTAATTTTTAATTTTTAATTTTTAATTTTTAATTTTTAATTTTTAATTTTTAATTTTTAATTTTTAATTTTAATTATTAATTTTTAAGCTTTAATTATTAATTTTTAATTTTTCGTTGTTCATTATTCATTTTTCATCTTTCATTACTCATATTTCAATCTTAATTTTTCATGTTCCATTTTTCAATTTTCAGTTTTCATTATTCATTTTCCACTTTCCATTTTTAATTTTTCAATTTTCATTTTCCATTTTTCATTTTTAATTTTTTAATTTCCATTTGCCATTTTTCATTTTTCAATTTTCATTTTCCATTTCCATTTTTCAATTTTCATTTTCCATATTTTCATTTTGAAATTTCCATTTTCCATTTTTAATTTTTCATTTTTCAATTTCCATTTTCCATTTTTCATTTTTCAATTTTCATTTTCTATTTTATATTTTTCAGTTTTCGTTTTCCATTTTCATTTTTCATTTTCCATTTCCATTTTCCGTTTTTCATTTTTCAATTTTCATTGTCCATTTTCCATTTTCCAATTTTCATTTTTCGTATTTCAATTTTGACTTTCCATTTTTCATTTTTTATATTTCATTTTTGTTTCTTAATTTTAATTCTTAACTTTTCATTTTGCATTTTTCAATTTTCATTTTCCATTTGCCATTTTTCATTTTTCAATTTTCGTTTTCCATTTTTAAATTGTCATTTTCCATTTTCCATTTTTCAATTCTCATTTTCCATTTTTCAATTTTCATTTCCATTTTTCATTTTTCATTTTCCATTTTTCAATTTTCATTTCCATTTTTCATTTTTCATTTAACATTTTTAATATTTCAATTCTCATTTTCCATTTTCAATTTTTCATTTTTCAATTTCCATTTTACATTTTTCATTTTTAATTTTTCAATTTTCAATTTTCGTTTTCCATTTTTCAATTTTCATTTTCCATTTTGCATTTTGCATTTTCCATTTTTCAATTTCCATTTTTCATTTTCCATTTATAATTTTTCAATTTTCATTTTCCATTTTTCATTTGCCATTTTTTCAATTTGCATTTTCCATTTTTCCATTTTCCATTTTGCGTTTTCCATTTTTCATTTTTTAATTTTCATTTTTCAAATTTCTTTTTCCATTTTCCGTTTTTCAATTTTCATTTTCCATTTTCCATTTTTAATTTTTCAATTTTCAATTTCCATTTTCCATTTTGCAATTTTCATTTTCCATTTTCCATTTTTTATTTTCCATTTTTCATATTTCAGTTTTCGTTTTCCATTTTCCACTTTCCATTTTCCACTTTCCATTTTTCATTTTTCAATTTTCATATTCCATTTTCCATTTTTCAATTTTCATTTTCCATTTTTAATTTTTAAATTTTCATTTTTCATTTTTCAATTTCATTTTCCATTTTTCATTTTTCATTTTCCGTTTTTCATTTTTCAATTTTCATTGTTCATTTTCCGTTTTTCAATTTTCATTTTTCATTTTCCATTTTTCATTTTTCAATTTTCATTTTCCATTTTTCATTTTTTATATTTCATTTTCCTTTTTTAATTTTTAATTCTTAACTTTTCATTTTTCAATTTTCATTTTCCATTTGCCATTTATCATTTTCCAATTTGCATTTTCCATTTTTCATTTTTAAATTGTCATTTTCCATTTTCCATTTTTCAATTCTCATTTTCCATTTTTCAATTTTCATTTTACATTTTTCATTTTTCATTTTCCATTTTTCAATTTTCATTTTCCATTTAACATTTTTCATATTTCAATTTTCATTTTCCATTTTCAATTTTTCATTTTTCAATTTCCGTTTTACATTTTACATTTTTCATTTTTCATTTTCCATTTTACATTTTTCAATTTTCAATTTTCATTTTTCATTTTCCATTTTTCAATTTTCATTTTCCATTTTCCATTTTGCATTTTCCATTTTTCAATTTCCATTTTTCATTTTCCATTTTCCATTTTTAATTTTTCAATTTTCACTTTTCATTTGCCATTTTTTCAATTTTCATTTTCCATTTTCCATTTTTCATTTATCCATTTCCATTTTCCATTTTGCGTTTTCCATTTATCATTTTTCATGTTTTAATTTTCAGTTTTTGTTTTCCATTTTCCACTTTCCATTTTTCATTTTTCAATTTTCATTTTCCATTTTTCAATTTCATTTTCCATTTTTAATTTTGCATTTTCTCTTTTTCACTTTCCATTTTCCACTTTCCATTTTCCATTTTTCATTTTTCAATTTTCATATTCCATTTTCCATTTTTCAATTTTCATTTTCCATTTTTAATTTTTAAAATTTCATTTTTCATTTTTCAGTTTCATTTTCCATTTTTCATTTTTCATTTTCCGTTTTTCATTTTTCAATTTCCATTGTCCATTTTCCATTTTTCAATTTTCATTTTTCATTTTCCATTTTTCAATTTTCATTTTCCATTTTTCATTTTTTATATTTCATTTTCCTTTTTTAATTTTTAATTCTTAACTTTTCAATTTTCATTTTCCATTTGCTATTTATCATTTTCCAATTTGCATTTTCCATTTTTCATTTTTAAATTGTCATTTTCCATTTTCCATTTTTCAATTCTCATTTTCCATTTTTCATTTTACATTTTTCATTTTTCATTTTCCATTTTTCAATTTTCATTTTCCATTTAACATTTTTCATATTTCAATTTTCATATTCCATTTTCAATTTTTCATTTTTCAATTTCCGTTTTACATTTTTCATTTTTCATTTTCCATTTTACATTTTTCAATTTTCATTTTTCATTTTCCATTTTCCATTTTTCAATTTTCATTTTCCATTTTCCATTTTGCATTTTCCATTTTTCAATTTCCATTTTTCATTTTCCATTTTCAATTTTTAATTTTTCAATTTTCACTTTTCATTTGCCATTTTTTCAATTTTCATTTTCCATTTTCAATTTTCCATTTTCCATTTTTCATTTTTCCATTTCCATTTTCCATTTTGCGTTTTCCATTTTTCATTTTTCATGTTTTAATTTTCATTTTTAAATTTCCTTTTTCCATTTTCCGTTTTTCAATTTTCATTTTCCATTTTCCATTTTTAATTTTTCAATTTTCAATTTCCATTTTCCATTTATCATTTTGCAATTTTCATTTTCCATTTTCCATTTTACATATTTCAGTTTTCGTTTTCCATTTTCCATTTTTCATTTTTCAATTTTCATATTCCATTTTCCATTTTTCAATTGTCATTTTCCATTTTTCAATTCTCATTTTCCATTTTTCAATTTTCATTTCCATTTTTCATTTTCCATTTTTCAATTTTCATTTTCCATTTAACATTTTTCATATTTCAATTCTCATTTTCCATTTTCAATTTTTCATTTTTCAATTTCCATTTTACATTTTTCATTTTTAATTTTTCAATTTTCAATTTTCGTTTTCCATTTTTCAATTTTCATTTTCCATTTTCCATTTTGCATTTTGCATTTTCCATTTTTCAATTTCCATTTTTCATTTTCCATTTATAATTTTTCAATTTTCATTTTCCATTTTTCATTTGCCATTTTTTCAATTTGCATTTTCCATTTTTCCATTTTCCATTTTGCGTTTTCCATTTTTCATTTTTTAATTTTCATTTTTCAAATTTCTTTTTCCATTTTCCGTTTTTCAATTTTCATTTTCCATTTTCCATTTTTAATTTTTCAATTTTCAATTTCCATTTTCCATTTTGCAATTTTCATTTTCCATTTTCCATTTTTTATTTTCCATTTTTCATATTTCAGTTTTCGTTTTCCATTTTCCACTTTCCATTTTCCACTTTCCATTTTCCATTTTTCATTTTTCAATTTTCATATTCCATTTTCCATTTTTCAATTTTCATTTTCCATTTTTAATTTTTAAATTTTCATTTTTCATTTTTCAATTTCATTTTCCATTTTTCATTTTCCGTTTTTCATTTTTCAATTTTCATTGTCCATTTTCCGTTTTTCAATTTTCATTTTTCATTTTCCATTTTTCATTTTTCAATTTTCATTTTCCATTTTTCATTTTTTATAATTCATTTTCCTTTTTTAATTTTTAATTCTTAACTTTTCATTTTTCAATTTTCATTTTCCATTTGCCATTTATCATTTTCCAATTTGCATTTTCCATTTTTCATTTTTAAATTGTCATTTTCCATTTTCCATTTTTCAATTCTCATTTTCCATTTTTCAATTTTCATTTTACATTTTTCATTTTTCATTTTCCATTTTTCAATTTTCATTTTCCATTTAACATTTTTCATATTTCAATTTTCATTTTCCATTTTCAATTTTTCAATTTCCGTTTTACATTTTTCATTTTTCATTTTACATTTTTCAATTTTCAATTTTCATTTTTCATTTTCCATTTTTCAATTTTCATTTTCCATTTTCCATTTTGCATTTTCCATTTTTCAATTTCCATTTTTCATTTTCCATTTTCCATTTTTAATTTTTCAATTTTCACTTTTCATTTGCCATTTTTTCAATTTTCATTTTCCATTTTCCATTTTCCATTTTTCATTTATCCATTTCCATTTTCCATTTTGCGTTTTCCATTTATCATTTTTCATGTTTTAATTTTCAGTTTTCGTTTTCCATTTTCCACTTTCCATTTTTCATTTTTCAATTTTCATTTTCCATTTTTCAATTTCATTTTCCATTTTTCATTTTGCATTTTATCTTTTTCATTTTTCAATTTTCATTTTCCATTTTTCATTTTACAATTTTCATTTTTCATTTTTCAATTTAATTTTCCATTTTTCATGTTGCATTTTCTCTTTTTCACTTTCCATTTTCCACTTTCTATTTTCCATTTTTCATTTTTCAATTTTCATATTCCATTTTCCATTTTTCAATTTTCATTTTCCATTTTTAATTTTTAAAATTTCATTTTTCATTTTTCAGTTTCATTTTCCATTTTTCATTTTTCATTTTCCGTTTTTCATTTTTCAATTTCCATTGTCCATTTTCCATTTTTCAATTTTCATTTTTCATTTTTCATTTTCCATTTTTCAATTTTCATTTTCCATTTTTCATTTTTTATATTTCATTTTCCTTTTTTAATTTTTAATTCTTAACTTTTCATTTTTCAATTTTCATTTTCCATCTGCTATTTATCATTTTCCAATTTGCATTTTCCATTTTTCATTTTTAAATTGTCATTTTCCATTTTCCATTTTTCAATTCTCATTTTCCATTTTTCATTTTACATTTTTCATTTTTCATTTTCCATTTTTCAATTTTCATTTTCCATTTAACATTTTTCATATTTCAATTTTCATATTCCATTTTCAATTTTTCATTTTTCAATTTCCGTTTTACATTTTTCATTTTTCATTTTCCATTTTACATTTTTCAATTTTCATTTTTCATTTTCCATTTTTCAATTTTCATTTTCCATTTTCCATTTTGCATTTTCCATTTTTCAATTTCCATTTTTCATTTTCCATTTTCCATTTTTAATTTTTCAATTTTCACTTTTCATTTGCCATTTTTTCAATTTTCATTTTCCATTTTCCATTTTCCATTTTCCATTTTTCATTTTTCCATTTCCATTTTCCATTTTGCGTTTTCCATTTTTCATTTTTCATGTTTTAATTTTCATTTTTCAATTTCCTTTTTCCATTTTCCGTTTTTAAATTTTCATTTTCCATTTTCCATTTTTAATTTTTCAATTTTCAATTTCCATTTTCCATTTATCATTTTGCAATTTTCATTTTCCATTTTCCATTTTACATATTTCAGTTTTCGTTTTCCATTTTCCATTTTTCATTTTTCAATTTTAATATTCCATTTTCCATTTTTCAATTTTCATTTTCCATTTTTCATTTTTCAATTTTCTTTCTTCATTTTCCATTTTTCATTTTTCATTTTTCAATTTTCATTTTCCATTTTTCATTTTTTATATTTCATTTTCCTTTTTTAATTTTTAATTCTTAACTTTTCATTTTTCAATTTTCATTTTTCAATTTTCATTTTCCATTTGCCATTTTTCATTTTTCAATTTTCATTTTCCATTTTTCAGTTTTAAATTGTCATTTTCCATTTTTGAATTCTCATTTTCCATTTTTCAATTTTCATTTTCCATTTTTCAATTTTCATTTTCCATTTAACATTTTTCATTTTTCATATTTCAATTTTCATTTTCCATCTTCAATTTTTCATTTTTCAATTTCCATTTTACATTTTTCATTTTCCATTTAACATTATCCATTTTTCATTTTTCCATTTCAATTTCCATTTTACGTTTTCCATTTCTAATTTTTCATTTTTTAATTTTCATTTTCCATTTTCCGTTTTTCAATTATCATTTTCCATTTTTAATTTTTCAGTTTTCAATTTCCATTTTCCATTAGTCATTTTTCAATTTTCATTTTCCATTTTTCATTTTCCATTTTCCATTTTTCATTTTGCAATTTTCATTTTCCATTTTCCATTTTTCATATTTCAGTTTTCGTTTTCCATTTTCCACTTTCCATTTTTCATTTTTCAATATTCATTTTCCATTTTTCAATTTCATTTTCCATTTTTCATTTTGCATTTTCTCTTTTTCACTTTCCATTTTCCACTTTCCATTTTCCATTTTTCATTTTTAAATTTTCATTTTCCATTTTTAATTTTTAAATTTTCATTTTTCATTTTTCAATTTCATTTTCCATTTTTCATTTTTCATTTTCCGTTTTTCATTTTTCAATTTTCATTGTCCATTTTCCATTTTTCAATTTTCATTTTTCATTTTCCATTTTTCATTTTTCAATTTTCATTTTCCATTTTTCATTTTTTATATTTCATTTCCCTTTTTTAATTTTTAATTCTTAACTTTTCATTTTTCAATTTTCATTTTCCATTTGCCATTTATCATTTTCCAATTTGCATTTTCCACTTTTCATTTTTAAATTGTCATTTTCCATTTTCCATTTTTCAATTTTCATTTTACATTTTTCATTTTTCATTTTCCATTTTTCAATTTTCATTTTCCATTTAACATTTTTCATATTTCACTTTTCATTTTCCATTTTCAATTTTTCATTTTTCAATTTCCGTTTTACATTTTTCATTTTTCATTTTCCATTTTACTTTTTTCAATTTTCATTTTTCATTTTCCATTTTTCAATTTTTATTTTCCATTTTCCATTTTGCATTTTCCATTTTTCAATTTCCATTTTTCATTTTCCATTTTCCATTTTTAATTTTTCAATTTTCACTTTTCATTTGCCATTTTTTCAATTTTCATTTTCCATTTTCCATTTTTCATTTTTCATTTTTCCATTTCCATTTTCCATTTTGCGTTTTCCATTTTTCATTTTTCATGTTTTAATTTTCATTTTTCAATTTCCTTTTTCCTTTTTCCGTTTTTCAATTTTCATTTTCCATTTTCCATTTTTAATTTTTCAATTTTCAATTTCCATTTTCCATTTATCATTTTGCAATTATCATTTTCCATTTTTCATTTTTCAATTTTCATATTCCATTTTCCATTTTTCAATTTTCATTTTACATTTTTCATTTTACATTTTTAATTTTTCACTTTTCATTTTCCATTTTTCGATTTTCATTTTCCATTTCGCAATTTCTATTTTTCATTTTCCATTTTTAATTTTTCAATTTTCATTTTCCATTTGCCATTTTTTCAATTTTCATTTTCCATTTTCCATTTTTCATTTTTCCATTTCCATTTTCCATTTTGCGCTTTCCATTTTTAATTTTTCATGTTTTAATTTTCAGTTTTCGTTTTCCATTTTCCACTTTCCATTATTCATTTTTCAATTTTCATTTTCCATTTTTCAATTTCATTTTCCATTTTTCATTTTGCATTTTCTCTTTTTCATTTTTCAATTTTCATTTTCCATTTTTCATTTTACAATTTTAATTTTTCAATTTAATTTTCCATTTTTCATTTTTCATTTTTCAATTTTCATTTTCCATTTTCCGTTTTTCATTTTCCATTTTTCATTTCCCATTTTCCATTTTCTGTTCTCCATTTTTCATTTTCTATTTTCCATTTTTCATTTTCCATTTTCCATTTTTCATTTTTCATTTTTCAATTTTCTTTTTTCATTTTCCATTTTTCATTTTCCATTTATATTCTCCATTTTTCATTTTCTATTTTACATTTTCCATTTTCCGTTTTTCATTTTCCATTTTTATTTTTCATTCTCCATTTTCCATTTTCATTTTCCATTGGAAAATTTCCAGTTTTCGTTTTTTTTCATATTGGCGATTTTTTATTATAACGTGATAACGATAAAAAAATATGTGGCAATACTACTAACATGAGGTATGTTGTTCTGTTCTTGGCATTGTTAATATATGTGGGGGTTTCATGTCAAATGCACCAACTTTTGAAACCGATGTCTTCCGATCAGGATGAAATTTCACCAATGTTAGTCCTATTGGATAGTAGTTTAGACACAATTTTTCAATAAGATCGGTCCAGATCTCTGTGAGTTAGAGGGGATCAAAATTTGACATATTGGCCAAACAGGTGTTTTTTTCTCATCCATGTAACTTATTACCTATTGTTCTTAGAAAATTGTCTCCCAAATAGTTTAGATAGCTATTTCTTCAGTATTTCGGAAAAAAAACTTTAAAAAAAAAATTTAGACTATTTTTTTTGCTAAATTAAAACATTTTTTATTTAAATGGTGTATGGTACGAAAACTGAAAACTAACCACACTGCTCGTAGGCCTGACTTTAGGTAAGTGTGTTAAAGCGCTGACCAAAAAGTGCAAGTACGAGTGTATGTGAAGGTTCATGGTTCAAAACCTCACGGCCGCCCTAAGTAGAAAAAAAATTTTCATATAGAAGCAATCTATTCAATTAAAACATAACAATTATCACAATGTTCAATAAATCGCTGATGAAGGCTGAAATGCCAGAAACCGGTCCGATTAAGAATACAGTGCAGTTATGAATTTTTGAAATATATGCTTTCTTCTTTACCACGCACCATTTAAACAAAATTAAAAAATTGCATATTAATTACAGTAGTAATTGCAATATGTCTGAAAAATGACGATAAATCTAACAAACAAAAAATTTCTTCGCTTCAAAGCGTCATCTCAAATATATGTAAGGTGCATATGTAGGTATGTACAAAAACCGTACATCACATATGACAACTCTTACGAAAACTGAGAATAGTGGAAATTAGAAGTATAAATGCAAAAAATATTCAAAATTCAAAAATAACGATTGTTTATTTGGACAGAGTTGTATCTTCTGAAATTAATACAAAGTAAAGCTGTATGGTACGAAAACTGAAAACTAACCACCCTGCTCGTAGGCCTGACTTTAGGTGAGTGTGTTAAAGCGCTGACCAAAAAGTGCAAGTACGAGTGTATGTGAAGGTTCATGGTTCAAAACCTCACGGCCGCCCTAAGTAGAAAAAAAATTTTCATATAGAAACAATCTATTCAATTAAAACATAACAATTATCACAATGTTCAATAAATCGCTGATGAAGGCTGAAATGCCAGAAACCGGTCCGATTAAGAATACAGTGCAGTTATGAATTTTTGAAATATATGCTTTCTTCTTTACCACGCACCATTTAAACAAAATTAAAAAATTGCATATTAATTACAGTAGTAATTGCAATATGTCTGAAAAATGACGATAAATCTAACAAACAAAAAATTTCTTCGCTTCAAAGCGTCATCTCAAATATATGTAAGGTGCATATGTAGGTATGTACAAAAACCGTACATCACATATGACAACTCTTACGAAAACTGAGAATAGTGGAAATTAGAAGTATAAATGCAAAAAATATTCAAAATTCAAAAATAACGATTGTTTGTTTGGACAGAGTTGTATCTTCTGAAATTAATACAAAGTAAAGCTGTATGGTACGAAAACTGAAAACTAACCACACTGCTCGTAGGCCTGACTTTAGGTGAGTGTGTTAAAGCGCTGACCAAAAAGTGCAAGTACGAGTGTATGTGAAGGTTCATGGTTCAAAACCTCACGGCCGCCCTAAGTAGAAAAAAAATTTTCATATAGAAACAATATATTCAATTAAAACATAACAATTATCACAATGTTCAATAAATCGCTGATGAAGGCTGAAATGCCAGAAACCGGTCCGATTAAGAATACAGTGCAGTTATGAATTTTTGAAATATATGCTTTCTTCTTTACCACGTACCATTTAAACAAAATTAAAAAATTGCATATTAATTACAGTAGTAATTGCAATATGTCTGAAAAATGACGATAAATCTAACAAACAAAAAATTTCTTCGCTTCAAAGAGTCATCTCAAATATACGTAAGGTGCATATGTAGGTATGTACAAAAACCGTACATCACATATGACAACTCTTACGAAAACTGAGAATAGTGGAAATTAGAAGTATAAATGCAAAAAATATTCAAAATTCAAAAATAACGATTGTTTGTTTGGACAGAGTTGTATCTTCTGAAATTAATACAAAGTAAAGCTGTATGGTACGAAAACTGAAAACTAACCACACTGCTCGTAGGCCTGTCTTTAGGTGAGTGTGTTAAAGCGCTGACCAAAAAGTGCAAGTACGAGTGTATGTGAAGGTTCATGGTTCAAAATCTCACGGCCGCCCTAAGTAGAAAAAAAATTTTCATATAGAAACAATCTATTCAATTAAAACATAACAATTATCACAATGTTCAATAAATCGCTGATGAAGGCTGAAATGCCAGAAACCGGTCCGATTAAGAATACAGTGCAGTTATGAATTTTTGAAATATATGCTTTCTTCTTTACCACGCACCATTTAAACAAAATTAAAAAATTGCATATTAATTACAGTAGTAATTGCAATATGTCTGAAAAATGACGATAAATCTAACAAACAAAAAATTTCTTCGCTTCAAAGCGTCATCTCAAATATATGTAAGGTGCATATGTAGGTATGTACAAAAACCGTACATCACATATGACAACTCTTACGAAAACTGAGAATAGTGGAAATTAGAAGTATAAATGCAAAAAATATTCAAAATTCAAAAATAACGATTGTTTGTTTGGACAGAGTTGTATCTTCTGAAATTAATACAAAGTAAAGCTGTATGGTACGAAAACTGAAAACTAACCACACTGCTCGTAGGCCTGACTTTAGGTGAGTGTGTTAAAGCGCTGACCAAAAAGTGCAAGTACGAGTGTATGTGAAGGTTCATGGTTCAAAACCTCACGGCCGCCCTAAGTAGAAAAAAAATTTTCATATAGAAACAATCTATTCAATTAAAACATAACAATTATCACAATGTTCAATAAATCGCTGATGAAGGCTGAAATGCCAGAAACCGGTCCGATTAAGAATACAGTGCAGTTATGAATTTTTGAAATATATGCTTTCTTCTTTACCACGCACCATTTAAACAAAATTAAAAAATTGCATATTAATTACAGTAGTAATTGCAATATGTCTGAAAAATGACGATAAATCTAACAAACAAAAAATTTCTTCGCTTCAAAGCGTCATCTCAAATATATGTAAGGTGCATATGTAGGTATGTACAAAAACCGTACATCACATATGACAACTCTTACGAAAACTGAGAATAGTGGAAATTAGAAGTATAAATGCAAAAAATATTCAAAATTCAAAAATAACGATTGTTTGTTTGGACAGAGTTGTATCTTCTGAAATTAATACAAAGTAAAGCTGTATGGTACGAAAACTGAAAACTAACCACACTGCTCGTAGGCCTGACTTTAGGTGAGTGTGTTAAAGCGCTGACCAAAAAGTGCAAGTACGAGTGTATGTGAAGGTTCATGGTTCAAAACCTCACGGCCGCCCTAAGTAGAAAAAAAATTTTCATATAGAAACAATCTATTCAATTAAAACATAACAATTATCACAATGTTCAATAAATCGCTGATGAAGGCTGAAATGCCAGAAACCGGTCCGATTAAGAATACAGTGCAGTTATGAATTTTTGAAATATATGCTTTCTTCTTTACCACGCACCAATTAAACAAAATTAAAAAATTGCATATTAATTACAGTAGTAATTGCAATATGTCTGAAAAATGACGATAAATCTAACAAACAAAAAATTTCTTCGCTTCAAAGCGTCATCTCAAATATATGTAAGGTGCATATGTAGGTATGTACAAAAACCGTACATCACATATGACAACTCTTACGAAAACTGAGAATAGTGGAAATTAGAAGTATAAATGCAAAAAATATTCAAAATTCAAAAATAACGATTGTTTGTTTGGACAGAGTTGTATCTTCTGAAATTAATACAAAGTAAAGCTGTATGGTACGAAAACTGAAAACTAACCACACTGCTCGTAGGCCTGACTTTAGGTGAGTGTGTTAAAGCGCTGACCAAAAAGTGCAAGTACGAGTGTATGTGAAGGTTCATGGTTCAAAACCTCACGGCCGCCCTAAGTAGAAAAAAAATTTTCATATAGAAACAATCTATTCAATTAAAACATAACAATTATCACAATGTTCAATAAATCGCTGATGAAGGCTGAAATGCCAGAAACCGGTCCGATTAAGAATACAGTGCAGTTATGAATTTTTGAAATATATGCTTTCTTCTTTACCACGCACCATTTAAACAAAATTAAAAAATTGCATATTAATTACAGTAGTAATTGCAATATGTCTGAAAAATGACGATAAATCTAACAAACAAAAAATTTCTTCGCTTCAAAGCGTCATCTCAAATATATGTAAGGTGCATATGTAGGTATGTACAAAAACCGTACATCACATATGACAACTCTTACGAAAACTGAGAATAGTGGAAATTAGAAGTATAAATGCAAAAAATATTCAAAATTCAAAAATAACGATTGTTTGTTTGGACAGATTTGTATCTTCTGAAATTAATACAAAGTAAAGCTGTATGGTACGAAAACTGAAAACTAACCACACTGCTCGTAGGCCTGACTTTAGGTGAGTGTGTTAAAGCGCTGACCAAAAAGTGCAAGTACGAGTGTATGTGAAGGTTCATGGTTCAAAACCTCACGGCCGCCCTAAGTAGAAAAAAAATTTTCATATAGAAACAATCTATTCAATTAAAACATAACAATTATCACAATGTTCAATAAATCGCTGATGAAGGCTGAAATGCCAGAAACCGGTCCGATTAAGAATACAGTGCAGTTATGAATTTTTGAAATATATGCTTTCTTCTTTACCACGCACCATTTAAACAAAATTAAAAAATTGCATATTAATTACAGTAGTAATTGCAATATGTCTGAAAAATGACGATAAATCTAACAAACAAAAAATTTCTTCGCTTCAAAGAGTCATCTCAAATATATGTAAGGTGCATATGTAGGTATGTACAAAAACCGTACATCACATATGACAACTCTTACGAAAACTGAGAATAGTGGAAATTAGAAGTATAAATGCAAAAAATATTCAAAATTCAAAAATAACGATTGTTTGTTTGGACAGAGTTGTATCTTCTGAAATTAATACAAAGTAAAGCTGTATGGTACGAAAACTGAAAACTAACCACACTGCTCGTAGGCCTGACTTTAGGTGAGTGTGTTAAAGCGCTGACCAAAAAGTGCAAGTACGAGTGTATGTGAAGGTTCATGGTTCAAAACCTCACGGCCGCCCTAAGTAGAAAAAAAATTTTCATATAGAAACAATCTATTCAATTAAAACATAACAATTATCACAATGTTCAATAAATCGCTGATGAAGGCTGAAATGCCAGACACCGGTCCGATTAAGAATACAGTGCAGTTATGAATTTTTGAAATATATGCTTTCTTCTTTACCACGCACCATTTAAACAAAATTAAAAAATTGCATATTAATTACAGTAGTAATTGCAATATGTCTGAAAAATGACGATAAATCTAACAAACAAAAAATTTCTTCGCTTCAAAGCGTCATCTCAAATATATGTAAGGTGCATATGTAGGTATGTACAAAAACCGTACATCACATATGACAACTCTTACGAAAACTGAGAATAGTGGAAATTAGAAGTATAAATGCAAAAAATATTCAAAATTCAAAAATAACGATTGTTTGTTTGGACAGAGTTGTATCTTCTGAAATTAATACAAAGTAAAGCTGTATGGTACGAAAACTGAAAACTAACCACACTGCTCGTAGGCCTGACTTTAGGTGAGTGTGTTAAAGCGCTGACCAAAAAGTGCAAGTACGAGTGTATGTGAAGGTTCATGGTTCAAAACCTCACGGCCGCCCTAAGTAGAAAAAAAATTTTCATATAGAAACAATCTATTCAATTAAAACATAACAATTATCACAATGTTCAATAAATCGCTGATGAAGGCTGAAATGCCAGAAACCGGTCCGATTAAGAATACAGTGCAGTTATGAATTTTTGAAATATATGCTTTCTTCTTTACCACGCACCATTTAAACAAAATTAAAAAATTGCATATTAATTACAGTAGTAATTGCAATATGTCTGAAAAATGACGATAAATCTAACAAACAAAAAATTTCTTCGCTTCAAAGAGTCATCTCAAATATATGTAAGGTGCATATGTAGGTATGTACAAAAACCGTACATCACATATGACAACTCTTACGAAAACTGAGAATAGTGGAAATTAGAAGTATAAATGCAAAAAATATTCAAAATTCAAAAATAACGATTGTTTGTTTGGACAGAGTTGTATCTTCTGAAATTAATACAAAGTAAAGCTGTATGGTACGAAAACTGAAAACTAACCACACTGCTCGTAGGCCTGACTTTAGGTGAGTGTGTTAAAGCGCTGACCAAAAAGTGCAAGTACGAGTGTATGTGAAGGTTCATGGTTCAAAACCTCACGGCCGCCCTAAGTAGAAAAAAAATTTTCATATAGAAACAATCTATTCAATTAAAACATAACAATTATCACAATGTTCAATAAATCGCTGATGAAGGCTGAAATGCCAGAAACCGGTCCGGTTATGAATTTTTGAAATATATGCTTTCTTCTTTACCACGCACCAATTAAACAAAATTAAAAAATTGCATATTAATTACAGTAGTAATTGCAATATGTCTGAAAAATGACGATAAATCTAACAAACAAAAAATTTCTTCGCTTCAAAGCGTCATCTCAAATATATGTAAGGTGCATATGTAGGTATGTACAAAAACCGTACATCACATATGACAACTCTTACGAAAACTGAGAACAGTGGAAATTAGAAGTATAAATGCAAAAAATATTCAAAATTCAAAAATAACGATTGTTTGTTTGGACAGAGTTGTATCTTCTGAAATTAATACAAAGTAAAGCTGTATGGTACGAAAACTGAAAACTAACCACACTGCTCGTAGGCCTGACTTTAGGTGAGTGTGTTAAAGCGCTGACCAAAAAGTGCAAGTACGAGTGTATGTGAAGGTTCATGGTTCAAAACCTCACGGCCGCCCTAAGTAGAAAAAAAATTTTCATATAGAAACAATCTATTCAATTAAAACATAACAATTATCACAATGTTCAATAAATCGCTGATGAAGGCTGAAATGCCAGAAACCGGTCCGATTAAGAATACAGTGCAGTTATGAATTTTTGAAATATATGCTTTCTTCTTTACCACGCACCATTTAAACAAAATTAAATAATTGCATATTAATTACAGTAGTAATTGCAATATGTCTGAAAAATGACGATAAATCTAACAAACAAAAAATTTCTTCGCTTCAAAGAGTCATCTCAAATATATGTAAGGTGCATATGTAGGTATGTACAAAAACCGTACATCACATATGACAACTCTTACGAAAACTGAGAATAGTGGAAATTAGAAGTATAAATGCAAAAAATATTCAAAATTCAAAAATAACGATTGTTTGTTTGGACAGAGTTGTATCTTCTGAAATTAATACAAAGTAAAGCTGTATGGTACGAAAACTGAAAACTAACCACACTGCTCGTAGGCCTGACTTTAGGTGAGTGTGTTAAAGCGCTGACCAAAAAGTGCAAGTACGAGTGTATGTGAAGGTTCATGGTTCAAAACCTCACGGCCGCCCTAAGTAGAAAAAAAATTTTCATATAGAAACAATCTATTCAATTAAAACATAACAATTATCACAATGTTCAATAAATCGCTGATGAAGGCTGAAATGCCAGACACCGGTCCGATTAAGAATACAGTGCAGTTATGAATTTTTGAAATATATGCTTTCTTCTTTACCACGCACCATTTAAACAAAATTAAAAAATTGCATATTAATTACAGTAGTAATTGCAATATGTCTGAAAAATGACGATAAATCTAACAAACAAAAAATTTCTTCGCTTCAAAGCGTCATCTCAAATATATGTAAGGTGCATATGTAGGTATGTACAAAAACCGTACATCACATATGACAACTCTTACGAAAACTGAGAATAGTGGAAATTAGAAGTATAAATGCAAAAAATATTCAAAATTCAAAAATAACGATTGTTTGTTTGGACAGAGTTGTATCTTCTGAAATTAATACAAAGTAAAGCTGTATGGTACGAAAACTGAAAACTAACCACACTGCTCGTAGGCCTGACTTTAGGTGAGTGTGTTAAAGCGCTGACCAAAAAGTGCAAGTACGAGTGTATGTGAAGGTTCATGGTTCAAAACCTCACGGCCGCCCTAAGTAGAAAAAAAAATTTCATATAGAAACAATCTATTCAATTAAAACATAACAATTATCACAATGTTCAATAAATCGCTGATGAAGGCTGAAATGCCAGAAACCGGTCCGATTAAGAATACAGTGCAGTTATGAATTTTTGAAATATATGCTTTCTTCTTTACCACGCACCATTTAAACAAAATTAAAAAATTGCATATTAATTACAGTAGTAATTGCAATATGTCTGAAAAATGACGATAAATCTAACAAACAAAAAATTTCTTCGCTTCAAAGAGTCATCTCAAATATATGTAAGGTGCATATGTAGGTATATACAAAAACCGTACATCACATATGACAACTCTTACGAAAACTGAGAATAGTGGAAATTAGAAGTATAAATGCAAAAAATATTCAAAATTCAAAAATAACGATTGTTTGTTTGGACAGAGTTGTATCTTCTGAAATTAATACAAAGTAAAGCTGTATGGTACGAAAACTGAAAACTAACCACACTGCTCGTAGGCCTGACTTTAGGTGAGTGTGTTAAAGCGCTGACCAAAAAGTGCAAGTACGAGTGTATGTGAAGGTTCATGGTTCAAAACCTCACGGCCGCCCTAAGTAGAAAAAAAGTTTTCATATAGAAACAATCTATTCAATTAAAACATAACAATTATCACAATGTTCAATAAATCGCTGATGAAGGCTGAAATGCCAGAAACCGGTCCGATTAAGAATACAGTGCAGTTATGAATTTTTGAAATATATGCTTTCTTCTTTACCACGCACCATTTAAACAAAATTAAAAAATTGCATATTAATTACAGTAGTAATTGCAATATGTCTGAAAAATGACGATAAATCTAACAAACAAAAAATTTCTTCGCTTCAAAGCGTCATCTCAAATATATGTAAGGTGCATATGTAGGTATGTACAAAAACCGTACATCACATATGACAACTCTTACGAAAACTGAGAATAGTGGAAATTAGAAGTATAAATGCAAAAAATATTCAAAATTCAAAAATAACGATTGTTTGTTTGGACAGAGTTGTATCTTCTGAAATTAATACAAAGTAAAGCTGTATGGTACGAAAACTGAAAACTAACCACACTGCTCGTAGGCCTGACTTTAGGTGAGTGTGTTAAAGCGCTGACCAAAAAGTGCAAGTACGAGTGTATGTGAAGGTTCATGGTTCAAAACCTCACGGCCGCCCTAAGTAGAAAAAAAAATTTCATATAGAAACAATCTATTCAATTAAAACATAACAATTATCACAATGTTCAATAAATCGCTGATGAAGGCTGAAATGCCAGAAACCGGTCCGATTAAGAATACAGTGCAGTTATGAATTTTTGAAATATATGCTTTCTTCTTTACCACGCACCATTTAAACAAAATTAAAAAATTGCATATTAATTACAGTAGTAATTGCAATATGTCTGAAAAATGACGATAAATCTAACAAACAAAAAATTTCTTCGCTTCAAAGAGTCATCTCAAATATATGTAAGGTGCATATGTAGGTATATACAAAAACCGTACATCACATATGACAACTCTTACGAAAACTGAGAATAGTGGAAATTAGAAGTATAAATGCAAAAAATATTCAAAATTCAAAAATAACGATTGTTTGTTTGGACAGAGTTGTATCTTCTGAAATTAATACAAAGTAAAGCTGTATGGTACGAAAACTGAAAACTAACCACACTGCTCGTAGGCCTGACTTTAGGTGAGTGTGTTAAAGCGCTGACCAAAAAGTGCAAGTACGAGTGTATGTGAAGGTTCATGGTTCAAAACCTCACGGCCGCCCTAAGTAGAAAAAAAATTTTCATATAGAAACAATCTATTCAATTAAAACATAACAATTATCACAATGTTCAATATATCGCTGATGAAGGCTGAAATGCCAGAAACCGGTCCGATTAAGAATACACTGCAGTTATGAATTTTTGAAATATATGCTTTCTTCTTTACCACGCACCATTTAAACAAAATTAAAAAATTGCATATTAATTACAGTAGTAATTGCAATATGTCTGAAAAATGACGATAAATCTAACAAACAAAAAATTTCTTCGCTTCAAAGCGTCATCTCAAATATATGTAAGGTGCATATGTAGGTATGTACAAAAACCGTACATCACATATGACAACTCTTAAGAAAACTGAGAATAGTGGAAATTAGAAGTAAAAATGCAAAAAATATTCAAAATTCAAAAATAACGATTGTTTGTTTGGACAGAGTTGTATCTTCTGAAATTAATACAAAGTAAAGCTGTATGGTACGAAAACTGAAAACTAACCACACTGCTCGTAGGCCTGACTTTAGGTGAGTGTGTTAAAGCGCTGACCAAAAAGTGCAAGTACGAGTGTATGTGAAGGTTCATGGTTCAAAACCTCACGGCCGCCCTAAGTAGAAAAAAAGTTTTCATATAGAAACAATCTATTCAATTAAAACATAACAATTATCACAATGTTCAATAAATCGCTGATGAAGGCTGAAATGCCAGAAACCGGTCCGATTAAGAATACAGTGCAGTTATGAATTTTTGAAATATATGCTTTCTTCTTTACCACGCACCATTTAAACAAAATTAAAAAATTGCATATTAATTACAGTAGTAATTGCAATATGTCTGAAAAATGACGATAAATCTAACAAACAAAAAATTTCTTCGCTTCAAAGCGTCATCTCAAATATATGTAAGGTGCATATGTAGGTATGTACAAAAACCGTACATCACATATGACAACTCTTACGAAAACTGAGAATAGTGGAAATTAGAAGTATAAATGCAAAAAATATTCAAAATTCAAAAATAACGATTGTTTGTTTGGACAGAGTTGTATCTTCTGAAATTAATACAAAGTAAAGCTGTATGGTACGAAAACTGAAAACTAACCACACTGCTCGTAGGCCTGACTTTAGGTGAGTGTGTTAAAGCGCTGACCAAAAAGTGCAAGTACGAGTGTATGTGAAGGTTCATGGTTCAAAACCTCACGGCCGCCCTAAGTAGAAAAAAAATTTTCATATAGAAACAATCTATTCAATTAAAACATAACAATTATCACAATGTTCAATATATCGCTGATGAAGGCTGAAATGCCAGAAACCGGTCCGATTAAGAATACACTGCAGTTATGAATTTTTGAAATATATGCTTTCTTCTTTACCACGCACCATTTAAACAAAATTAAAAAATTGCATATTAATTACAGTAGTAATTGCAATATGTCTGAAAAATGACGATAAATCTAACAAACAAAAAATTTCTTCGCTTCAAAGCGTCATCTCAAATATATGTAAGGTGCATATGTAGGTATGTACAAAAACCGTACATCACATATGACAACTCTTACGAAAACTGAGAATAGTGGAAATTAGAAGTAAAAATGCAAAAAATATTCAAAATTCAAAAATAACGATTGTTTGTTTGGACAGAGTTGTATCTTCTGAAATTAATACAAAGTAAAGCTGTATGGTACGAAAACTGAATACTAACCACACTGCTCGTAGGCCTGACTTTAGGTGAGTGTGTTAAAGCGCTGACCAAAAAGTGCAAGTACGAGTGTATGTGAAGGTTCATGGTTCAAAACCTCACGGCCGCCCTAAGTAGAAAAAAAAATTTCATATAGAAACAATCTATTCAATTAAAACATAACAATTATCACAATGTTCAATAAATCGCTGATGAAGGCTGAAATGCCAGAAACCGGTCCGATTAAGAATACAGTGCAGTTATGAATTTTTGAAATATATGCTTTCTTCTTTACCACGCACCATTTAACAAAATTAAAAAATTGCATATTAATTACAGTAGTAATTGCAATATATCTGAAAAATGACGATAAATCTAACAAACAAAAAATTTCTTCGCTTCAAAGCGTCATCTCAAATATATGTAAGGTGCATATGTAGGTATGTACAAAAACCGTACATCACATATGACAACTCTTACGAAAACTGAGAATAGTGGAAATTAGAAGTATAAATGCAAAAAATATTCAAAATTCAAAAATAACGATTGTTTGTTTGGACAGAGTTGTATCTTCTGAAATTAATACAAAGTAAAGCTGTATGGTACGAAAACTGAAAACTAACCACACTGCTCGTAGGCCTGACTTTAGGTGAGTGTGTTAAAGCGCTGACCAAAAAGTGCAAGTACGAGTGTATGTGAAGGTTCATGGTTCAAAACCTCACGGCCGCCCTAAGTAGAAAAAAAATTTTCATATAGAAACAATCTATTCAATTAAAACATAACAATTATCACAATGTTCAATAAATCGCTGATGAAGGCTGAAATGCCAGAAACCGGTCCGATTAAGAATACAGTGCAGTTATGAATTTTTGAAATATATGCTTTCTTCTTTACCACGCACCATTTAAACAAAATTAAAAAATTGCATATTAATTACAGTAGTAATTGCAATATGTCTGAAAAATGACGATAAATCTAACAAACAAAAAATTTCTTCGCTTCAAAGCGTCATCTCAAATAAATGTAAGGTATGTACAAAAACCGTACATCACATATGACAACTCTTACGAAAACTGAGAATAGTGGAAATTAGAAGTATAAATGCAAAAAATATTAAAAATTCAAAAATAACGATTGTTTGTTTGGACAGAGTTGTATCTTCTGAAATTAATACAAAGTAAAGCTGTATGGTACGAAAACTGAAAACTAACCACACTGCTCGTAGGCCTGACTTTAGGTGAGTGTGTTAAAGCGCTGACCAAAAAGTGCAAGTACGAGTGTATGTGAAGGTTCATGGTTCAAAACCTTACGGCCGCCCTAAGTAGAAAAAAAATTTTCATATAGAAACAATCTATTCAATTAAAACATAACAATTATCACAATGTTCAATAAATCGCTGATGAAGGCTGAAATGCCAGAAACCGGTCCGATTAAGAATACAGTGCAGTTATGAATTTTTGAAATATATGCTTTCTTCTTTACCACGCACCATTTAAACAAAATTAAAAAATTGCATATTAATTACAGTAGTAATTGCAATATGTCTGAAAAATGACGATAAATCTAACAAACAAAAAATTTCTTCGCTTCAAAGCGTCAGCTCAAATATATGTAAGGTGCATATGTAGGTATGTACAAAAACCGTACATCACATATGACAACTCTTACGAAAACTGAGAATAGTGGAAATTAGAAGTATAAATGCAAAAAATATTCAAAATTCAAAAATAACGATTGTTTGTTTGCACAGAGTTGTATCTTCTGAAATTAATACAAAGTAAAGCTGTATGGTACGAAAACTGAAAACTAACCACACTGCTCGTAGGCCTGACTTTAGGTGAGTGTGTTAAAGCGCTGACCAAAAAGTGCAAGTACGAGTGTATGTGAAGGTTCATGGTTCAAAACCTCACGGCCGCCCTAAGTAGAAAAAAAATTTTCATATAGAAATAAATATATTCAATTAAAACATAACAATTATCACAATGTTCAATAAATCGCTGATGAAGGCTGAAATGCCAGAAACCGGTCCGATTAAGAATACAGTGCAGTTATGAATTTTTGAAATATACGCTTTCTTCTTTACCATGCACCATTTAAACAAAATTAAAAAATTGCATATTAATTACAGTAGTAATTGCAATATGTCTGAAAAATGACGATAAATCTAACAAACAAAAAATTTCTTCGCTTCAAAGCGTCATCTCAAATATATGTAAGGTGCATATGTAGGTATGTACAAAAACCGTACATCACATATGACAACTCTTACGAAAACTGAGAATAGTGGAAATTAGAAGTATAAATGCAAAAAATATTCAAAATTCAAAAATAACGATTGTTTGTTTGGACAGAGTTGTATCTTCTGAAATTAATACAAAGTAAAGCTGTATGGTACGAAAACTGAAAACTAACCACACTGCTCGTAGGCCTGACTTTAGGTGAGTGTGTTAAAGCGCTGACCAAAAAGTGCAAGTACGAGTGTATGTGAAGGTTCATGGTTCAAAACCTCACGGCCGCCCTAAGTAGAAAAAAAATTTTCATATAGAAACAATCTATTCAATTAAAACATAACAATTATCACAATGTTCAATAAATCGCTGATGAAGGCTGAAATGCCAGAAACCGGTCCGATTAAGAATACAGTGCAGTTATGAATTTTTGAAATATATGCTTTCTTCTTTACCACGCACCATTTAAACAAAATTAAAAAATTGCATATTAATTACAGTAGTAATTGCAATATGTCTGAAAAATGACGATAAATCTAACAAACAAAAAATTTCTTCGCTTCAAAGAGTCATCTCAAATATATGTAAGGTGCATATGTAGGTATGTACAAAAACCGTACATCACATATGACAACTCTTACGAAAACTGAGAATAGTGGAAATTAGAAGTATAAATGCAAAAAATATTCAAAATTCAAAAATAACGATTGTTTGTTTGGACAGAGTTGTATCTTCTGAAATTAATACAAAGTAAAGCTGTATGGTACGAAAACTGAAAACTAACCACACTGCTCGTAGGCCTGACTTTAGGTGAGTGTGTTAAAGCGCTGACCAAAAAGTGCAAGTACGAGTGTATGTGAAGGTTCATGGTTCAAAACCTCACGGCCGCCCTAAGTAGAAAAAAAATTTTCATATAGAAACAATCTATTCAATTAAAACATAACAATTATCACAATGTTCAATAAATCGCTGATGAAGGCTGAAATGCCAGACACCGGTCCGATTAAGAATACAGTGCAGTTATGAATTTTTGAAATATATGCTTTCTTCTTTACCACGCACCATTTAAACAAAATTAAAAAATTGCATATTAATTACAGTAGTAATTGCAATATGTCTGAAAAATGACGATAAATCTAACAAACAAAAAATTTCTTCGCTTCAAAGCGTCATCTCAAATATATGTAAGGTGCATATGTAGGTATGTACAAAAACCGTACATCACATATGACAACTCTTACGAAAACTTAGAATAGTGGAAATTAGAAGTATAAATGCAAAAAATATTCAAAATTCAAAAATAACGATTGTTTGTTTGGACAGAGTTGTATCTTCTGAAATTAATACAAAGTAAAGCTGTATGGTACGAAAACTGAAAACTAACCACACTGCTCGTAGGTCTGACTTTAGGTGAGTGTGTTAAAGCGCTGACCAAAAAGTGCAAGTACGAGTGTATGTGAAGGTTCATGGTTCAAAACCTCACGGCCGCCCTAAGTAGAAAAAAAATTTTCATATAGAAACAATCTATTCAATTAAAACATAACAATTATCAAAATGTTCAATAAATCGCTGATGAAGGCTGAAATGCCAGAAACCGGTCCGATTAAGAATACAGTGCAGTTATGAATTTTTGAAATATATGCTTTCTTCTTTACCACGCACCATTTAAACAAAATTAAAAAATTGCATATTAATTACAGTAGTAATTGCAATATGTCTGAAAAATGACGATAAATCTAACAAACAAAAAATTTCTTCGCTTCAAAGCGTCATCTCAAATATATGTAAGGTGCATATGTAGGTATGTACAAAAACCGTACATCACATATGACAACTCTTACGAAAACTGAGAATAGTGGAAATTAGAAGTATAAATGCAAAAAATATTCAAAATTCAAAAATAACGATTGTTTGTTTGGACAGAGTTGTATCTTCTGAAATTAATACAAAGTAAAGCTGTATGGTACGAAAACTGAAAACTAACCACACTGCTCGTAGGCCTGACTTTAGGTGAGTGTGTTAAAGAGCTGACCAAAAAGTGCAAGTACGAGTGTATGTGAAGGTTCATGGTTCAAAACCTCACGGCCGCCCTAAGTAGAAAAAAAAATTTCATATAGAAACAATCTATTCAATTAAAACATAACAATTATCACAATGTTCAATAAATCGCTGATGAAGGCTGAAATGCCAGAAACCGGTCCGATTAAGAATACAGTGCAGTTATGAATTTTTGAAATATATGCTTTCTTCTTTACCACGCACCATTTAAACAAAATTAAAAAATTGCATATTAATTACAGTAGTAATTGCAATATGTCTGAAAAATGACGATAAATCTAACAAACAAAAAATTTCTTCGCTTCAAAGCGTCATCTCAAATATATGTAAGGTGCATATGTAGGTATGTACAAAAACCGTACATCACATATGACAACTCTTACGAAAACTGAGAATAGTGGAAATTAGAAGTATAAATGCAAAAAATATTCAAAATTCAAAAATAACGATTGTTTGTTTGGACAGAGTTGTATCTTCTGAAATTAATACAAAGTAAAGCTGTATGGTACGAAAACTGAAAACTAACCACACTGCTCGTAGGCCTGACTTTAGGTGAGTGTGTTAAAGCGCTGACCAAAAAGTGCAAGTACGAGTGTATGTGAAGGTTCATGGTTCAAAACCTCACGGCCGCCCTAAGTAGAAAAAAAATTTTCATATAGAAACAATCTATTCAATTAAAACATAACAATTATCACAATGTTCAATAAATCGCTGATGAAGGCTGAAATGCCAGACACCGGTCTGATTAAGAATACAGTGCAGTTATGAATTTTTGAAATATATGCTTTCTTCTTTACCATGCACCATTTAAACAAAATTAAAAAATTGCATATTAATTACAGTAGTAATTGCAATATGTCTGAAAAATGACGATAAATCTAACAAACAAAAAATTTCTTCGCTTCAAAGCGTCATCTCAAATATATGTAAGGTGCATATGTAGGTATGTACAAAAACCGTACATCACATATGACAACTCTTACGAAAACTGAGAATAGTGGAAATTAGAAGTATAAATGCAAAAAATATTCAAAATTCAAAAATAACGATTGTTTGTTTGGACAGAGTTGTATCTTCTGAAATTAATACAAAGTAAAGCTGTATGGTACGAAAACTGAAAACTAACCACACTGCTCGTAGGCCTGACTTTAGGTGAGTGTGTTAAAGCGCTGACCAAAAAGTGCAAGTACGAGTGTATGTGAAGGTTCATGGTTCAAAACCTCACGGCCGCCCTAAGTAGAAAAAAAAATTTCATATAGAAACAATCTATTCAATTAAAACATAACAATTATCACAATGTTCAATAAATCGCTGATGAAGGCTGAAATGCCAGAAACCGGTCCGATTAAGAATACAGTGCAGTTATGAATTTTTGAAATATATGCTTTCTTCTTTACCACGCACCATTTAAACAAAATTAAAAAATTGCATATTAATTACAGTAGTAATTGCAATATGTCTGAAAAATGACGATAAATCTAACAAACAAAAAATTTCTTCGCTTCAAAGAGTCATCTCAAATATATGTAAGGTGCATATGTAGGTATGTACAAAAACCGTACATCACATATGACAACTCTTACGAAAACTGAGAATAGTGGAAATTAGAAGTATAAATGCAAAAAATATTCAAAATTCAAAAATAACGATTGTTTGTTTGGACAGAGTTGTATCTTCTGAAATTAATACAAAGTAAAGCTGTATGGTACGAAAACTGAAAACTAACCACACTGCTCGTAGGCCTGACTTTAGGTGAGTGTGTTAAAGCGCTGACCAAAAAGTGCAAGTACGAGTGTATGTGAAGGTTCATGGTTCAAAACCTCACGGCCGCCCTAAGTAGAAAAAAAATTTTCATATAGAAACAATCTATTCAATTAAAACATAACAATTATCACAATGTTCAATAAATCGCTGATGAAGGCTGAAATGCCAGAAACCGGTCCGATTAAGAATACAGTGCAGTTATGAATTTTTGAAATATATGCTTTCTTCTTTACCACGCACCATTTAACAAAATTAAAAAATTGCATATTAATTACAGTAGTAATTGCAATATATCTGAAAAATGACGATAAATCTAACAAACAAAAAATTTCTTCGCTTCAAAGCGTCATCTCAAATATATGTAAGGTGCATATGTAGGTATGTACAAAAACCGTACATCACATATGACAACTCTTACGAAAACTGAGAATAGTGGAAATTAGAAGTATAAATGCAAAAAATATTCAAAATTCAAAAATAACGATTGTTTGTTTGGACAGAGTTGTATCTTCTGAAATTAATACAAAGTAAAGCTGTATGGTACGAAAACTGAAAACTAACCACACTGCTCGTAGGCCTGACTTTAGGTGACTGTGTTAAAGCGCTGACCAAAAAGTGCAAGTACGAGTGTATGTGAAGGTTCATGGTTCAAAACCTCACGGCCGCCCTAAGTAGAAAAAAAATTTTCATATAGAAACAATCTATTCAATTAAAACATAACAATTATCACAATGTTCAATAAATCGCTGATGAAGGCTGAAATGCCAGAAACCGGTCCGATTAAGAATACAGTGCAGTTATGAATTTTTGAAATATATGCTTTCTTCTTTACCACGCACCATTTAAACAAAATTAAAAAATTGCATATTAATTACAGTAGTAATTGCAATATGTCTGAAAAATGACGATAAATCTAACAAACAAAAAATTTCTTCGCTTCAAAGCGTCATCTCAAATATATGTAAGGTGCATATGTAGGTATGTACAAAAACCGTACATCACATATGACAACTCTTACGAAAACTGAGAATAGTGGAAATTAGAAGTATAAATGCAAAAAATATTCAAAATTCAAAAATAACGATTGTTTGTTTGCACAGAGTTGTATCTTCTGAAATTAATACAAAGTAAAGCTGTATGGTACGAAAACTGAAAACTAACCACACTGCTCGTAGGCCTGACTTTAGGTGAGTGTGTTAAAGCGCTGACCAAAAAGTGCAAGTACGAGTGTATGTGAAGGTTCATGGTTCAAAACCTCACGGCCGCCCTAAGTAGAAAAAAAATTTTCATATAGAAACAATCTATTCAATTAAAACATAACAATTATCACAATGTTCAATAAATCGCTGATGAAGGCTGAAATGCCAGAAACCGGTCCGATTAAGAATACAGTGCAGTTATGAATTTTTGAAATATACGCTTTCTTCTTTACCATGCACCATTTAAACAAAATTAAAAAATTGCATATTAATTACAGTAGTAATTGCAATATGTCTGAAAAATGACGATAAATCTAACAAACAAAAAATTTCTTCGCTTCAAAGCGTCATCTCAAATATATGTAAGGTGCATATGTAGGTATGTACAAAAACCGTACATCACATATGACAACTCTTACGAAAACTGAGAATAGTGGAAATTAGAAGTATAAATGCAAAAAATATTCAAAATTCAAAAATAACGATTGTTTGTTTGGACAGAGTTGTATCTTCTGAAATTAATACAAAGTAAAGCTGTGTGGTACGAAAACTGAAAACTAACCACACTGCTCGTAGGCCTGACTTTAGGTGACTGTGTTAAAGCGCTGACCAAAAAGTGCAAGTACGAGTGTATGTGAAGGTTCATGGTTCAAAACCTCACGGCCGCCCTAAGTAGAAAAAAAATTTTCATATAGAAACAATCTATTCAATTAAAACATAACAATTATCACAATGTTCAATAAATCGCTGATGAAGGCTGAAATGCCAGAAACCGGTCCGATTAAGAATACAGTGCAGTTATGAATTTTTGAAATATATGCTTTCTTCTTTACCACGCACCATTTAAACAAAATTAAAAAATTGCATATTAATTACAGTAGTAATTGCAATATGTCTGAAAAATGACGATAAATCTAACAAACAAAAAATTTCTTCGCTTCAAAGCGTCATCTCAAATATATGTAAGGTGCATATGTAGGTATGTACAAAAACCGTACATCACATATGACAACTCTTACGAAAACTGAGAATAGTGGAAATTAGAAGTATAAATGCAAAAAATATTCAAAATTCAAAAATAACGATTGTTTGTTTGCACAGAGTTGTATCTTCTGAAATTAATACAAAGTAAAGCTGTATGGTACGAAAACTGAAAACTAACCACACTGCTCGTAGGCCTGCCTTTAGGTGAGTGTGTTAAAGCGCTGACCAAAAAGTGCAAGTACGAGTGTATGTGAAGGTTCATGGTTCAAAACCTCACGGCCGCCCTAAGTAGAAAAAAAAATTTCATATAGAAACAATCTATTCAATTAAAACATAACAATTATCACAATGTTCAATAAATCGCTGATGAAGGCTGAAATGCCAGAAACCGGTCCGATTAAGAATACAGTGCAGTTATGAATTTTTGAAATATACGCTTTCTTCTTTACCATGCACCATTTAAACAAAATTAAAAAATTGCATATTAATTACAGTAGTAATTGCAATATGTCTGAAAAATGACGATAAATCTAACAAACAAAAAATTTCTTCGCTTCAAAGCGTCATCTCAAATATATGTAAGGTGCATATGTAGGTATGTACAAAAACCGTACATCACATATGACAACTCTTACGAAAACTGAGAATAGTGGAAATTAGAAGTATAAATGCAAAAAATATTCAAAATTCAAAAATAACGATTGTTTGTTTGCACAGAGTTGTATCTTCTGAAATTAATACAAAGTAAAGCTGTATGGTACGAAAACTGAAAACTAACCACACTGCTCGTAGGCCTGACTTTAGGTGAGTGTGTTAAAGCGCTGACCAAAAAGTGCAAGTACGAGTGTATGTGAAGGTTCATGGTTCAAAACCTCACGGCCGCCCTAAGTAGAAAAAAAATTTTCATATAGAAACAATCTATTCAATTAAAACATAACAATTATCACAATGTTCAATAAATCGCTGATGAAGGCTGAAATGCCAGAAACCGGTCCGATTAAGAATACAGTGCAGTTATGAATTTTTGAAATATACGCTTTCTTCTTTACCATGCACCATTTAAACAAAATTAAAAAATTGCATATTAATTACAGTAGTAATTGCAATATGTCTGAAAAATGACGATAAATCTAACAAACAAAAAATTTCTTCGCTTCAAAGCGTCATCTCAAATATATGTAAGGTGCATATGTAGGTATGTACAAAAACCGTACATCACATATGACAACTCTTACGAAAACTGAGAATAGTGGAAATTAGAAGTATAAATGCAAAAAATATTCAACATTCAAAAATAACGATTGTTTGTTTGGACAGAGTTGTATCTTCTGAAATTAATACAAAGTAAAGCTGTATGGTACGAAAACTGAAAACTAACCACACTGCTCGTAGGCCTGACTTTAGGTTAGTGTGTTAAAGCGCTGACCAAAAAGTGCAAGTACGAGTGTATGTGAAGGTTCATGGTTCAAAACCTCACGGCCGCCCTAAGTAGAAAAAAAATTTTCATATAGAAACAATCTATTCAATTAAAACATAACAATTATCACAATGTTCAATAAATCGCTGATGAAGGCTGAAATGCCAGAAACCGGTCCGATTAAGAATACAGTGCAGTTATGAATTTTTGAAATATATGCTTTCTTCTTTACCACGCACCATTTAAACAAAATTAAAAAATTGCATATTAATTACAGTAGTAATTGCAATATGTCTGAAAAATGACGATAAATCTAACAAACAAAAAATTTCTTCGCTTCAAAGCGTCATCTCAAATATATGTAAGGTGCATATGTAGGTATGTACAAAAACCGTACATCACATATGACAACTCTTACGAAAACTGAGAATAGTGGAAATTAGAAGTATAAATGCAAAAAATATTCAAAATTCAAAAATAACGATTGTTTGTTTGGACAGAGTTGTATCTTCTGAAATTAATACAAAGTAAAGCTGTATGGTACGAAAACTGAAAACTAACCACACTGCTCGTAGGCCTGACTTTAGGTGAGTGTGTTAAAGCGCTGACCAAAAAGTGCAAGTACGAGTGTATGTGAAGGTTTATGGTTCAAAACCTCACGGCCGCCCTAAGTAGAAAAAAAATTTTCATATAGAAACAATCTATTCAATTAAAACATAACAATTATCACAATGTTCAATAAATCGCTGATGAAGGCTGAAATGCCAGAAACCGGTCCGATTAAGAATACAGTGCAGTTATGAATTTTTGAAATATACGCTTTCTTCTTTACCACGCACCATTTAAACAAAATTAAAAAATTGCATATTAATTACAGTAGTAATTGCAATATGTCTGAAAAATGACGATAAATCTAACAAACAAAAAATTTCTTCGCTTCAAAGCGTCATCTCAAATATATGTAAGGTGCATATGTAGGTATGTACAAAAACCGTACATCACATATGACAACTCTTACGAAAACTGAGAATAGTGGAAATTAGAAGTATAAATGCAAAAAATATTCAAAATTCAAAAATAACGATTGTTTGTTTGGACAGAGTTGTATCTTCTGAAATTAATACAAAGTAAAGCTGTATGGTACGAAAACTGAAAACTAACCACACTGCTCGTAGGCCTGACTTTAGGTGACTGTGTTAAAGCGCTGACCAAAAAGTGCAAGTACGAGTGTATGTGAAGGTTCATGGTTCAAAACCTCACGGCCGCCCTAAGTAGAAAAAAAATTTTCATATAGAAACAATCTATTCAATTAAAACATAACAATTATCACAATGTTCAATAAATCGCTGATGAAGGCTGAAATGCCAGAAACCGGTCCGATTAAGAATACAGTGCAGTTATGAATTTTTGAAATATATGCTTTCTTCTTTACCACGCACCATTTAAACAAAATTAAAAAATTGCATATTAATTACAGTAGTAATTGCAATATGTCTGAAAAATGACGATAAATCTAACAAACAAAAAATTTCTTCGCTTCAAAGCGTCATCTCAAATATATGTAAGGTGCATATGTAGGTATGTACAAAAACCGTACATCACATATGACAACTCTTACGAAAACTGAGAATAGTGGAAATTAGAAGTATAAATGCAAAAAATATTCAAAATTCAAAAATAACGATTGTTTGTTTGCACAGAGTTGTATCTTCTGAAATTAATACAAAGTAAAGCTGTATGGTACGAAAACTGAAAACTAACCACACTGCTCGTAGGCCTGACTTTAGGTGAGTGTGTTAAAGCGCTGACCAAAAAGTGCAAGTACGAGTGTATGTGAAGGTTCATGGTTCAAAACCTCACGGCCGCCCTAAGTAGAAAAAAAATTTTCATATAGAAACAATCTATTCAATTAAAACATAACAATTATCACAATGTTCAATAAATCGCTGATGAAGGCTGAAATGCCAGAAACCGGTCCGATTAAGAATACAGTGCAGTTATGAATTTTTGAAATATACGCTTTCTTCTTTACCATGCACCATTTAAACAAAATTAAAAAATTGCATATTAATTACAGTAGTAATTGCAATATGTCTGAAAAATGACGATAAATCTAACAAACAAAAAATTTCTTCGCTTCAAAGCGTCATCTCAAATATATGTAAGGTGCATATGTAGGTATGTACAAAAACCGTACATCACATATGACAACTCTTACGAAAACTGAGAATAGTGGAAATTAGAAGTATAAATGCAAAAAATATTCAAAATTCAAAAATAACGATTGTTTGTTTGGACAGAGTTGTATCTTCTGAAATTAATACAAAGTAAAGCTGTATGGTACGAAAACTGAAAACTAACCACACTGCTCGTAGGCCTGACTTTAGGTGACTGTGTTAAAGCGCTGACCAAAAAGTGCAAGTACGAGTGTATGTGAAGGTTCATGGTTCAAAACCTCACGGCCGCCCTAAGTAGAAAAAAAATTTTCATATAGAAACAATCTATTCAATTAAAACATAACAATTATCACAATGTTCAATAAATCGCTGATGAAGGCTGAAATGCCAGAAACCGGTCCGATTAAGAATACAGTGCAGTTATGAATTTTTGAAATATATGCTTTCTTCTTTACCACGCACCATTTAAACAAAATTAAAAAATTGCATATTAATTACAGTAGTAATTGCAATATGTCTGAAAAATGACGATAAATCTAACAAACAAAAAATTTCTTCGCTTCAAAGCGTCATCTCAAATATATGTAAGGTGCATATGTAGGTATGTACAAAAACCGTACATCACATATGACAACTCTTACGAAAACTGAGAATAGTGGAAATTAGAAGTATAAATGCAAAAAATATTCAAAATTCAAAAATAACGATTGTTTGTTTGCACAGAGTTGTATCTTCTGAAATTAATACAAAGTAAAGCTGTATGGTACGAAAACTGAAAACTAACCACACTGCTCGTAGGCCTGCCTTTAGGTGAGTGTGTTAAAGCGCTGACCAAAAAGTGCAAGTACGAGTGTATGTGAAGGTTCATGGTTCAAAACCTCACGGCCGCCCTAAGTAGAAAAAAAATTTTCATATAGAAACAATCTATTCAATTAAAACATAACAATTATCACAATGTTCAATAAATCGCTGATGAAGGCTGAAATGCCAGAAACCGGTCCGATTAAGAATACAGTGCAGTTATGAATTTTTGAAATATACGCTTTCTTCTTTACCATGCACCATTTAAACAAAATTAAAAAATTGCATATTAATTACAGTAGTAATTGCAATATGTCTGAAAAATGACGATAAATCTAACAAACAAAAAATTTCTTCGCTTCAAAGCGTCATCTCAAATATATGTAAGGTGCATATGTAGGTATGTACAAAAACCGTACATCACATATGACAACTCTTACGAAAACTGAGAATAGTGGAAATTAGAAGTATAAATGCAAAAAATATTCAAAATTCAAAAATAACGATTGTTTGTTTGCACAGAGTTGTATCTTCTGAAATTAATACAAAGTAAAGCTGTATGGTACGAAAACTGAAAACTAACCACACTGCTCGTAGGCCTGACTTTAGGTGAGTGTGTTAAAGCGCTGACCAAAAAGTGCAAGTACGAGTGTATGTGAAGGTTCATGGTTCAAAACCTCACGGCCGCCCTAAGTAGAAAAAAAATTTTCATATAGAAACAATCTATTCAATTAAAACATAACAATTATCACAATGTTCAATAAATCGCTGATGAAGGCTGAAATGCCAGAAACCGGTCCGATTAAGAATACAGTGCAGTTATGAATTTTTGAAATATACGCTTTCTTCTTTACCATGCACCATTTAAACAAAATTAAAAAATTGCATATTAATTACAGTAGTAATTGCAATATGTCTGAAAAATGACGATAAATCTAACAAACAAAAAATTTCTTCGCTTCAAAGCGTCATCTCAAATATATGTAAGGTGCATATGTAGGTATGTACAAAAACCGTACATCACATATGACAACTCTTACGAAAACTGAGAATAGTGGAAATTAGAAGTATAAATGCAAAAAATATTCAACATTCAAAAATAACGATTGTTTGTTTGGACAGAGTTGTATCTTCTGAAATTAATACAAAGTAAAGCTGTATGGTACGAAAACTGAAAACTAACCACACTGCTCGTAGGCCTGACTTTAGGTTAGTGTGTTAAAGCGCTGACCAAAAAGTGCAAGTACGAGTGTATGTGAAGGTTCATGGTTCAAAACCTCACGGCCGCCCTAAGTAGAAAAAAAATTTTCATATAGAAACAATCTATTCAATTAAAACATAACAATTATCACAATGTTCAATAAATCGCTGATGAAGGCTGAAATGCCAGAAACCGGTCCGATTAAGAATACAGTGCAGTTATGAATTTTTGAAATATATGCTTTCTTCTTTACCACGCACCATTTAAACAAAATTAAAAAATTGCATATTAATTACAGTAGTAATTGCAATATGTCTGAAAAATGACGATAAATCTAACAAACAAAAAATTTCTTCGCTTCAAAGCGTCATCTCAAATATATGTAAGGTGCATATGTAGGTATGTACAAAAACCGTACATCACATATGACAACTCTTACGAAAACTGAGAATAGTGGAAATTAGAAGTATAAATGCAAAAAATATTCAAAATTCAAAAATAACGATTGTTTGTTTGGACAGAGTTGTATCTTCTGAAATTAATACAAAGTAAAGCTGTATGGTACGAAAACTGAAAACTAACCACACTGCTCGTAGGCCTGACTTTAGGTGAGTGTGTTAAAGCGCTGACCAAAAAGTGCAAGTACGAGTGTATGTGAAGGTTTATGGTTCAAAACCTCACGGCCGCCCTAAGTAGAAAAAAAATTTTCATATAGAAACAATCTATTCAATTAAAACATAACAATTATCACAATGTTCAATAAATCGCTGATGAAGGCTGAAATGCCAGAAACCGGTCCGATTAAGAATACAGTGCAGTTATGAATTTTTGAAATATACGCTTTCTTCTTTACCACGCACCATTTAAACAAAATTAAAAAATTGCATATTAATTACAGTAGTAATTGCAATATGTCTGAAAAATGACGATAAATCTAACAAACAAAAAATTTCTTCGCTTCAAAGCGTCATCTCAAATATATGTAAGGTGCATATGTAGGTATGTACAAAAACCGTACATCACATATGACAACTCTTACGAAAACTGAGAATAGTGGAAATTAGAAGTATAAATGCAAAAAATATTCAAAATTCAAAAATAACGATTGTTTGTTTGGACAGAGTTGTATCTTCTGAAATTAATACAAAGTAAAGCTGTATGGTACGAAAACTGAAAACTAACCACACTGCTCGTAGGCCTGACTTTAGGTGAGTGTGTTAAAGCGCTGACCAAAAAGTGCAAGTACGAGTGTATGTGAAGGTTCATGGTTCAAAACCTCACGGCCGCCCTAAGTAGAAGAAAAATTTTCATATAGAAACAATCTATTCAATTAAAACATAACAATTATCACAATGTTCAATAAATCGCTGATGAAGGCTGAAATGCCAGAAACCGGTCCGATTAAGAATACAGTGCAGTTATGAATTTTTGAAATATATGCTTTCTTCTTTACCACGCACCATTTAAACAAAATTAAAAAATTGCATATTAATTACAGTAGTAATTGCAATATGTCTGAAAAATGACGATAAATCTAACAAACAAAAAATTTCTTCGCTTCAAAGCGTCATCGCAAATATATGTAAGGTGCATATGTAGGTATGTACAAAAACCGTACATCACATATGACAACTCTTACGAAAACTGAGAATAGTGGAAATTAGAAGTATAAATGCAAAAAATATTCAAAATTCAAAAATAACGATTGTTTGTTTGGACAGAGTTGTATCTTCTGAAATTAATACAAAGTAAAGCTGTATGGTACGAAAACTGAAAACTAACCACACTGCTCGTAGGCCTGACTTTAGGTGAGTGTGTTAAAGCGCTGACCAAAAAGTGCAAGTACGAGTGTATGTGAAGGTTCATGGTTCAAAACCTCACGGCCGCCCTAAGTAGAAAAAAAATTTTCATATAGAAACAATCTATTCAATTAAAACATAACAATTATCACAATGTTCAATAAATCGCTGATGAAGGCTGAAATGCCAGAAACCGGTCCGATTAAGAATACAGTGCAGTTATGAATTTTTGAAATATACGCTTTCTTCTTTACCATGCACCATTTAAACAAAATTAAAAAATTGCATATTAATTACAGTAGTAATTGCAATATGTCTGAAAAATGACGATAAATCTAACAAACAAAAAATTTCTTCGCTTCAAAGCGTCATCTCAAATATATGTAAGGTGCATATGTAGGTATGTACAAAAACCGTACATCACATATGACAACTCTTACGAAAACTGAGAATAGTGGAAATTAGAAGTATAAATGCAAAAAATATTCAACATTCAAAAATAACGATTGTTTGTTTGGACAGAGTTGTATCTTCTGAAATTAATACAAAGTAAAGCTGTATGGTACGAAAACTGAAAACTAACCACACTGCTCGTAGGCCTGACTTTAGGTTAGTGTGTTAAAGCGCTGACCAAAAAGTGCAAGTACGAGTGTATGTGAAGGTTCATGGTTCAAAACCTCACGGCCGCCCTAAGTAGAAAAAAAATTTTCATATAGAAACAATCTATTCAATTAAAACATAACAATTATCACAATGTTCAATAAATCGCTGATGAAGGCTGAAATGCCAGAAACCGGTCCGATTAAGAATACAGTGCAGTTATGAATTTTTGAAATATATGCTTTCTTCTTTACCACGCACCATTTAAACAAAATTAAAAAATTGCATATTAATTACAGTAGTAATTGCAATATGTCTGAAAAATGACGATAAATCTAACAAACAAAAAATTTCTTCGCTTCAAAGCGTCATCTCAAATATATGTAAGGTGCATATGTAGGTATGTACAAAAACCGTACATCACATATGACAACTCTTACGAAAACTGAGAATAGTGGAAATTAGAAGTATAAATGCAAAAAATATTCAAAATTCAAAAATAACGATTGTTTGTTTGGACAGAGTTGTATCTTCTGAAATTAATACAAAGTAAAGCTGTATGGTACGAAAACTGAAAACTAACCACACTGCTCGTAGGCCTGACTTTAGGTGAGTGTGTTAAAGCGCTGACCAAAAAGTGCAAGTACGAGTGTATGTGAAGGTTTATGGTTCAAAACCTCACGGCCGCCCTAAGTAGAAAAAAAATTTTCATATAGAAACAATCTATTCAATTAAAACATAACAATTATCACAATGTTCAATAAATCGCTGATGAAGGCTGAAATGCCAGAAACCGGTCCGATTAAGAATACAGTGCAGTTATGAATTTTTGAAATATACGCTTTCTTCTTTACCACGCACCATTTAAACAAAATTAAAAAATTGCATATTAATTACAGTAGTAATTGCAATATGTCTGAAAAATGACGATAAATCTAACAAACAAAAAATTTCTTCGCTTCAAAGCGTCATCTCAAATATATGTAAGGTGCATATGTAGGTATGTACAAAAACCGTACATCACATATGACAACTCTTACGAAAACTGAGAATAGTGGAAATTAGAAGTATAAATGCAAAAAATATTCAAAATTCAAAAATAACGATTGTTTGTTTGGACAGAGTTGTATCTTCTGAAATTAATACAAAGTAAAGCTGTATGGTACGAAAACTGAAAACTAACCACACTGCTCGTAGGCCTGACTTTAGGTGAGTGTGTTAAAGCGCTGACCAAAAAGTGCAAGTACGAGTGTATGTGAAGGTTCATGGTTCAAAACCTCACGGCCGCCCTAAGTAGAAAAAAAATTTTCATATTGAAGCAATCTATTCAATTAAAACATAACAATTATCACAATGTTCAATAAATCGCTGATGAAGGCTGAAATGCCAGAAACCGGTCCGATTTTTGAAATATATGCTTTCTTCTTTACCACGCACCATTTAAACAAAATTAAAAAATTGCATATTAATTACAGTAGTAATTGCAATATGTCTGAAAAATGACGATAAATCTAACAAACAAAAAATTTCTTCGCTTCAAAGCGTCGTCTCAAATATATGTAAGGTGCATATGTAGGTATGTACAAAAACCGTACATCACATATGACAACTCTTACGAAAACTGAGAATAGTGGAAATTAGAAGTATAAATGCAAAAAATATTCAAAATTCAAAAATAACGATTGTTTGTTTGGACAGAGTTGTATCTTCTGAAATTAATACAAAGTAAAGCTGTATGGTACGAAAACTGAAAACTAACCACACTGCTCGTAGGCCTGACTTTAGGTGAGTGTGTTAAAGCGCTGACCAAAAAGTGCAAGTACGAGTGTATGTGAAGGTTCATGGTTCAAAACCTCACGGCCGCCCTAAGTAGAAAAAAAATTTTCATATAGAAACAATCTATTCAATTAAAACATAACAATTATCACAATGTTCAATAAATCGCTGATGAAGGCTGAAATGCCAGAAACCGGTCCGATTAAGAATACAGTGCAGTTATGAATTTTTGAAATATACGCTTTCTTCTTTACCATGCACCATTTAAACAAAATTAAAAAATTGCCCTAAGTAGAAAAAAAATTTTCATATAGAAACAATTAGAAGTATAAATGCAAAAAATATTCAAAATTCAAAAATAACGATTGTTTGTTTGGACAGAGTTGTATCTTCTGAAATTAATACAAAGTAAAGCTGTATGGTACGAAAACTGAAAACTAACCACACTGCTCGTAGGCCTGACTTTAGGTGAGTGTGTTAAAGCGCTGACCAAAAAGTGCAAGTACGAGTGTATGTGAAGGTTCATGGTTCAAAACCTCACGGCCGCCCTAAGTAGAAAAAAAATTTTCATATTGAAGCAATCTATTCAATTAAAACATAACAATTATCAAAATGTTCAATAAATCGCTGATGAAGGCTGAAATGCCAGAAACCGGTCCGATTAAGAATACAGTGCAGTTATGAATTTTTGAAATATACGCTTTCTTCTTTACCACGCACCATTTAAACAAAATTAAAAAATTGCATATTAATTACAGTAGTAATTGCAATATGTCTGAAAAATGACGATAAATCTAACAAACAAAAAATTTCTTCGCTTCAAAGCGTCATCTCAAATATATGTAAGGTGCATATGTAGGTATGTACAAAAACCGTACATCACATATGACAACTCTTACGAAAACTGAGAATAGTGGAAATTAGAAGTATAAATGCAAAAAATATTCAAAATTCAAAAATAACGATTGTTTGTTTGGACAGAGTTGTATCTTCTGAAATTAATACAAAGTAAAGCTGTATGGTACGAAAACTGAAAACTAACCACACTGCTCGTAGGCCTGACTTTAGGTGAGTGTGTTAAAGCGCTGACCAAAAAGTGCAAGTACGAGTGTATGTGAAGGTTCATGGTTCAAAACCTCACGGCCGCCCTAAGTAGAAAAAAAATTTTCATATAGAAACAATCTATTCAATTAAAACATAACAATTATCACAATGTTCAATAAATCGCTGATGAAGGCTGAAATGCCGAATGTCCGATTAAGAATACAGTGCAGTTATGAATTTTTGAAATATATGCTTTCTTCTTTACCACGCACCATTTAAACAAAATTAAAAAATTGCATATTAATTACAGTAGTAATTGCAATATGTCTGAAAAATGACGATAAATCTAACAAACAAAAAATTTCTTCGCTTCAAAGCGTCATCTCAAATATATGTAAGGTGCATATGTAGGTATGTACAAAAACCGTACATCACATATGACAACTCTTACGAAAACTGAGAATAGTGGAAATTAGAAGTATAAATTCAAAAAATATTCAAAATTCAAAAATAACGATTGTTTGTTTGGACAGAGTTGTATCTTCTGAAATTAATACAAAGTAAAGCTGTATGGTACGAAAACTGAAAACTAACCACACTGCTCGTAGGCCTGACTTTAGGTGAGTGTGTTAAAGCGCTGACCAAAAAGTGCAAGTACGAGTGTATGTGAAGGTTCATGGTTCAAAACCTCACGGCCGCCCTAAGTAGAAAAAAAATTTTCATATAGAAACAATCTATTCAATTAAAACATAACAATTATCACAATGTTCAATAAATCGCTGATGAAGGCTGAAATGCCAGAAACCGGTCCGATTAAGAATACAGTGCAGTTATGAATTTTTGAAATATACGCTTTCTTCTTTACCACGCACCATTTAAACAAAATTAAAAAATTGCATATTAATTACAGTAGTAATTGCAATATGTCTGAAAAATGACGATAAATCTAACAAACAAAAAATTTCTTCGCTTCAAAGCGTCATCTCAAATATATGTAAGGTGCATATGTAGGTATGTACAAAAACCGTACATCACATATGACAACTCTTACGAAAACTGAGAATAGTGGAAATTAGAAGTATAAATGCAAAAAATATTCAAAATTCAAAAATAACGATTGTTTGTTTGGACAGAGTTGTATCTTCTGAAATTAATACAAAGTAAAGCTGTATGGTACGAAAACTGAAAACTAACCACACTGCTCGTAGGCCTGACTTTAGGTGAGTGTGTTAAAGCGCTGACCAAAAAGTGCAAGTACGAGCGTATGTGAAGGTTCATGGTTCAAAACCTCACGGCCGCCCTAAGTAGAAAAAAAATTTTCATATAGAAACAATCTATTCAATTAAAACATAACAATTATCACAATGTTCAATAAATCGCTGATGAAGGCTGAAATGCCAGAAACCGGTCCGATTAAGAATACAGTGCAGTTATGAATTTTTGAAATATATGCTTTCTTCTTTACCACGCACCATTTAAACAAAATTAAAAAATTGCATATTAATTACAGTAGTAATTGCAATATGTCTGAAAAATGACGATAAACCTAACAAACAAAAAATTTCTTCGCTTCAAAGCGTCATCTCAAATATATGTAAGGTGCATATGTAGGTATGTACAAAAACCGTACATCACATATGACAACTCTTACGAAAACTGAGAATAGTGGAAATTAGAAGTATAAATGCAAAAAATATTCAAAATTCAAAAATAACGATTGTTTGTTTGGACAGAGTTGTATCTTCTGAAATTAATACAAAGTAAAGCTGTATGGTACGAAAACTGAAAACTAACCACACTGCTCGTAGGCCTGACTTTAGGTGAGTGTGTTAAAGCGCTGACCAAAAAGTGCAAGTACGAGTGTATGTGAAGGTTCATGGTTCAAAACCTCACGGCCGCCCTAAGTAGAAAAAAAATTTTCATATAGAAACAATCTATTCAATTAAAACATAACAATTATCACAATGTTCAATAAATCGCTGATGAAGGCTGAAATGCCAGAAACCGGTCCGATTAAGAATACAGTGCAGTTATGAATTTTTGAAATATATGCTTTCTTCTTTACCACGCACCATTTAAACAAAATTAAAAAATTGCATATTAATTACAGTAGTAATTGCAATATGTCTGAAAAATGACGATAAATCTAACAAACAAAAAATTTCTTCGCTTCAAAGCGTCATCTCAAATATATGTAAGGTGCATATGTAGGTATGTACAAAAACCGTACATCACATATGACAACTCTTACGAAAACTGAGAATAGTGGAAATTAGAAGTATAAATGCAAAAAATATTCAAAATTCAAAAATAACGATTGTTTGTTTGGACAGAGTTGTATCTTCTGAAATTAATACAAAGTAAAGCTGTATGGTACGAAACCTGAAAACTAACCACACTACTCGTAGGCCTGACTTTAGGTGAGTGTGTTAAAGCGCTGACCAAAAAGTGCAAGTACGAGTGTATGTGAAGGTTCATGGTTCAAAACCTCACGGCCGCCCTAAGTAGAAAAAAAAATTTCATATAGAAACAATCTATTCAATTAAAACATAACAATTATCACAATGTTCAATAAATCGCTGATGAAGGCTGAAATGCCAGAAACCGGTCCGATTAAGAATACAGTGCAGTTATGAATTTTTGAAATATATGCTTTCTTCTTTACCATGCACCATTTAAACAAAATTAAAAAATTGCATATTAATTACAGTAGTAATTGCAATATGTGTGAAAAATGACGATAAATCTAACAAACAAAAAATTTCTTCGCTTCAAAGCGTCATCTCAAATATATGTAAGGTGCATATGTAGGTATGTACAAAAACCGTACATCACATATGACAACTCTTACGAAAACTGAGAATAGTGGAAATTAGAAGTATAAATGCAAAAAATATTCAAAATTCAAAAATAACGATTGTTTGTTTGGACAGAGTTGTATCTTCTGAAATTAATACAAAGTAAAGCTGTATGGTACGAAACCTGAAAACTAACCACACTACTCGTAGGCCTGACTTTAGGTGAGTGTGTTAAAGCGCTGACCAAAAAGTGCAAGTACGAGTGTATGTGAAGGTTCATGGTTCAAAACCTCACGGCCGCCCTAAGTAGAAAAAAAATTTTCATATAGAAACAATCTATTCAATTAAAACATAACAATTATCACAATGTTCAATAAATCGCTGATGAAGGCTGAAATGCCAGAAACCGGTCCGATTAAGAATACAGTGCAGTTATGAATTTTTGAAATATATGCTTTCTTCTTTACCACGCACCATTTAAACAAAATTAAAAAATTGCATATTAATTACAGTAGTAATTGCAATATGTGTGAAAAATGACGATAAATCTAACAAACAAAAAATTTCTTCGCTTCAAAGCGTCATCTCAAATATATGTAAGGTGCATATGTAGGTATGTACAAAAACCGTACATCACATATGACAACTCTTACGAAAACTGAGAATAGTGGAAATTAGAAGTATAAATGCAAAAAATATTCAAAATTCAAAAATAACGATTGTTTGTTTGGACAGAGTTGTATCTTCTGAAATTAATACAAAGTAAAGCTGTATGGTACGAAAACTGAAAACTAACCACACTGCTCGTAGGCCTGACTTTAGGTGAGTGTGTTAAAGCGCTGACCAAAAAGTGCAAGTACGAGTGTATGTGAAGGTTCATGGTTCAAAACCTCACGGCCGCCCTAAGTAGAAAAAAAATTTTCATATAGAAACAATATATTCAATTAAAACATAACAATTATCACAATGTTCAATAAATCGCTGATGAAGGCTGAAATGCCAGAAACCGGTCCGATTAAGAATACAGTGCAGTTATGAATTTTTGAAATATATGCTTTCTTCTTTACCACGCACCATTTAAACAAAATTAAAAAATTGCATATTAATTACAGTAGTAATTGCAATATGTCTGAAAAATGACGATAAATCTAACAAACAAAAAATTTCTTCGCTTCAAAGCGTCATCTCAAATATATGTAAGGTGCATATGTAGGTATGTACAAAAACCGTACATCACATATGACAACTCTTACGAAAACTGAGAATAGTGGAAATTAGAAGTATAAATGCAAAAAATATTCAAAATTCAAAAATAACGATTGTTTGTTTGGACAGAGTTGTATCTTCTGAAATTAATACAAAGTAAAGCTGTATGGTACGAAAACTGAAAACTAACCACACTGCTCGTAGGCCTGACTTTAGGTGAGTGTGTTAAAGCGCTGACCAAAAAGTGCAAGTACGAGTGTATGTGAAGGTTCATGGTTCAAAACCTCACGGCCGCCCTAAGTAGAAAAAAAATTTTCATATAGAAACAATCTATTCAATTAAAACATAACAATTATCACAATGTTCAATAAATCGCTGATGAAGGCTGAAATGCCAGAAACCGGTCCGATTAAGAATACAGTGCAGTTATGAATTTTTGAAATATACGCTTTCTTCTTTACCATGCACCATTTAAACAAAATTAAAAAATTGCCCTAAGTAGAAAAAAAATTTTCATATAGAAACAATTAGAAGTATAAATGCAAAAAATATTCAAAATTCAAAAATAACGATTGTTTGTTTGGACAGAGTTGTATCTTCTGAAATTAATACAAAGTAAAGCTGTATGGTACGAAAACTGAAAACTAACCACACTGCTCGTAGGCCTGACTTTAGGTGAGTGTGTTAAAGCGCTGACCAAAAAGTGCAAGTACGAGTGTATGTGAAGGTTCATGGTTCAAAACCTCACGGCCGCCCTAAGTAGAAAAAAAATTTTCATATTGAAGCAATCTATTCAATTAAAACATAACAATTATCAAAATGTTCAATAAATCGCTGATGAAGGCTGAAATGCCAGAAACCGGTCCGATTAAGAATACAGTGCAGTTATGAATTTTTGAAATATACGCTTTCTTCTTTACCACGCACCATTTAAACAAAATTAAAAAATTGCATATTAATTACAGTAGTAATTGCAATATGTCTGAAAAATGACGATAAATCTAACAAACAAAAAATTTCTTCGCTTCAAAGCGTCATCTCAAATATATGTAAGGTGCATATGTAGGTATGTACAAAAACCGTACATCACATATGACAACTCTTACGAAAACTGAGAATAGTGGAAATTAGAAGTATAAATGCAAAAAATATTCAAAATTCAAAAATAACGATTGTTTGTTTGGACAGAGTTGTATCTTCTGAAATTAATACAAAGTAAAGCTGTATGGTACGAAAACTGAAAACTAACCACACTGCTCGTAGGCCTGACTTTAGGTGAGTGTGTTAAAGCGCTGACCAAAAAGTGCAAGTACGAGTGTATGTGAAGGTTCATGGTTCAAAACCTCACGGCCGCCCTAAGTAGAAAAAAAATTTTCATATAGAAACAATCTATTCAATTAAAACATAACAATTATCACAATGTTCAATAAATCGCTGATGAAGGCTGAAATGCCGAATGTCCGATTAAGAATACAGTGCAGTTATGAATTTTTGAAATATATGCTTTCTTCTTTACCACGCACCATTTAAACAAAATTAAAAAATTGCATATTAATTACAGTAGTAATTGCAATATGTCTGAAAAATGACGATAAATCTAACAAACAAAAAATTTCTTCGCTTCAAAGCGTCATCTCAAATATATGTAAGGTGCATATGTAGGTATGTACAAAAACCGTACATCACATATGACAACTCTTACGAAAACTGAGAATAGTGGAAATTAGAAGTATAAATTCAAAAAATATTCAAAATTCAAAAATAACGATTGTTTGTTTGGACAGAGTTGTATCTTCTGAAATTAATACAAAGTAAAGCTGTATGGTACGAAAACTGAAAACTAACCACACTGCTCGTAGGCCTGACTTTAGGTGAGTGTGTTAAAGCGCTGACCAAAAAGTGCAAGTACGAGTGTATGTGAAGGTTCATGGTTCAAAACCTCACGGCCGCCCTAAGTAGAAAAAAAATTTTCATATAGAAACAATCTATTCAATTAAAACATAACAATTATCACAATGTTCAATAAATCGCTGATGAAGGCTGAAATGCCAGAAACCGGTCCGATTAAGAATACAGTGCAGTTATGAATTTTTGAAATATACGCTTTCTTCTTTACCACGCACCATTTAAACAAAATTAAAAAATTGCATATTAATTACAGTAGTAATTGCAATATGTCTGAAAAATGACGATAAATCTAACAAACAAAAAATTTCTTCGCTTCAAAGCGTCATCTCAAATATATGTAAGGTGCATATGTAGGTATGTACAAAAACCGTACATCACATATGACAACTCTTACGAAAACTGAGAATAGTGGAAATTAGAAGTATAAATGCAAAAAATATTCAAAATTCAAAAATAACGATTGTTTGTTTGGACAGAGTTGTATCTTCTGAAATTAATACAAAGTAAAGCTGTATGGTACGAAAACTGAAAACTAACCACACTGCTCGTAGGCCTGACTTTAGGTGAGTGTGTTAAAGCGCTGACCAAAAAGTGCAAGTACGAGCGTATGTGAAGGTTCATGGTTCAAAACCTCACGGCCGCCCTAAGTAGAAAAAAAATTTTCATATAGAAACAATCTATTCAATTAAAACATAACAATTATCACAATGTTCAATAAATCGCTGATGAAGGCTGAAATGCCAGAAACCGGTCCGATTAAGAATACAGTGCAGTTATGAATTTTTGAAATATATGCTTTCTTCTTTACCACGCACCATTTAAACAAAATTAAAAAATTGCATATTAATTACAGTAGTAATTGCAATATGTGTGAAAAATGACGATAAATCTAACAAACAAAAAATTTCTTCGCTTCAAAGCGTCATCTCAAATATATGTAAGGTGCATATGTAGGTATGTACAAAAACCGTACATCACATATGACAACTCTTACGAAAACTGAGAATAGTGGAAATTAGAAGTATAAATGCAAAAAATATTCAAAATTCAAAAATAACGATTGTTTGTTTGGACAGAGTTGTATCTTCTGAAATTAATACAAAGTAAAGCTGTATGGTACGAAAACTGAAAACTAACCACACTGCTCGTAGGCCTGACTTTAGGTGAGTGTGTTAAAGCGCTGACCAAAAAGTGCAAGTACGAGTGTATGTGAAGGTTCATGGTTCAAAACCTCACGGCCGCCCTAAGTAGAAAAAAAATTTTCATATAGAAACAATATATTCAATTAAAACATAACAATTATCACAATGTTCAATAAATCGCTGATGAAGGCTGAAATGCCAGAAACCGGTCCGATTAAGAATACAGTGCAGTTATGAATTTTTGAAATATATGCTTTCTTCTTTACCACGCACCATTTAAACAAAATTAAAAAATTGCATATTAATTACAGTAGTAATTGCAATATGTCTGAAAAATGACGATAAATCTAACAAACAAAAAATTTCTTCGCTTCAAAGCGTCATCTCAAATATATGTAAGGTGCATATGTAGGTATGTACAAAAACCGTACATCACATATGACAACTCTTACGAAAACTGAGAATAGTGGAAATTAGAAGTATAAATGCAAAAAATATTCAAAATTCAAAAATAACGATTGTTTGTTTGGACAGAGTTGTATCTTCTGAAATTAATACAAAGTAAAGCTGTATGGTACGAAAACTGAAAACTAACCACACTGCTCGTAGGCCTGACTTTAGGTGAGTGTGTTAAAGCGCTGACCAAAAAGTGCAAGTACGAGTGTATGTGAAGGTTCATGGTTCAAAACCTCACGGCCGCCCTAAGTAGAAAAAAAATTTTCATATAGAAACAATCTATTCAATTAAAACATAACAATTATCACAATGTTCAATAAATCGCTGATGAAGGCTGAAATGCCAGAAACCGGTCCGATTAAGAATACAGTGCAGTTATGAATTTTTGAAATATACGCTTTCTTCTTTACCATGCACCATTTAAACAAAATTAAAAAATTGCCCTAAGTAGAAAAAAAATTTTCATATAGAAACAATTAGAAGTATAAATGCAAAAAATATTCAAAATTCAAAAATAACGATTGTTTGTTTGGACAGAGTTGTATCTTCTGAAATTAATACAAAGTAAAGCTGTATGGTACGAAAACTGAAAACTAACCACACTGCTCGTAGGCCTGACTTTAGGTGAGTGTGTTAAAGCGCTGACCAAAAAGTGCAAGTACGAGTGTATGTGAAGGTTCATGGTTCAAAACCTCACGGCCGCCCTAAGTAGAAAAAAAATTTTCATATTGAAGCAATCTATTCAATTAAAACATAACAATTATCAAAATGTTCAATAAATCGCTGATGAAGGCTGAAATGCCAGAAACCGGTCCGATTAAGAATACAGTGCAGTTATGAATTTTTGAAATATACGCTTTCTTCTTTACCACGCACCATTTAAACAAAATTAAAAAATTGCATATTAATTACAGTAGTAATTGCAATATGTCTGAAAAATGACGATAAATCTAACAAACAAAAAATTTCTTCGCTTCAAAGCGTCATCTCAAATATATGTAAGGTGCATATGTAGGTATGTACAAAAACCGTACATCACATATGACAACTCTTACGAAAACTGAGAATAGTGGAAATTAGAAGTATAAATGCAAAAAATATTCAAAATTCAAAAATAACGATTGTTTGTTTGGACAGAGTTGTATCTTCTGAAATTAATACAAAGTAAAGCTGTATGGTACGAAAACTGAAAACTAACCACACTGCTCGTAGGCCTGACTTTAGGTGAGTGTGTTAAAGCGCTGACCAAAAAGTGCAAGTACGAGTGTATGTGAAGGTTCATGGTTCAAAACCTCACGGCCGCCCTAAGTAGAAAAAAAATTTTCATATAGAAACAATCTATTCAATTAAAACATAACAATTATCACAATGTTCAATAAATCGCTGATGAAGGCTGAAATGCCGAATGTCCGATTAAGAATACAGTGCAGTTATGAATTTTTGAAATATATGCTTTCTTCTTTACCACGCACCATTTAAACAAAATTAAAAAATTGCATATTAATTACAGTAGTAATTGCAATATGTCTGAAAAATGACGATAAATCTAACAAACAAAAAATTTCTTCGCTTCAAAGCGTCATCTCAAATATATGTAAGGTGCATATGTAGGTATGTACAAAAACCGTACATCACATATGACAACTCTTACGAAAACTGAGAATAGTGGAAATTAGAAGTATAAATTCAAAAAATATTCAAAATTCAAAAATAACGATTGTTTGTTTGGACAGAGTTGTATCTTCTGAAATTAATACAAAGTAAAGCTGTATGGTACGAAAACTGAAAACTAACCACACTGCTCGTAGGCCTGACTTTAGGTGAGTGTGTTAAAGCGCTGACCAAAAAGTGCAAGTACGAGTGTATGTGAAGGTTCATGGTTCAAAACCTCACGGCCGCCCTAAGTAGAAAAAAAATTTTCATATAGAAACAATCTATTCAATTAAAACATAACAATTATCACAATGTTCAATAAATCGCTGATGAAGGCTGAAATGCCAGAAACCGGTCCGATTAAGAATACAGTGCAGTTATGAATTTTTGAAATATACGCTTTCTTCTTTACCACGCACCATTTAAACAAAATTAAAAAATTGCATATTAATTACAGTAGTAATTGCAATATGTCTGAAAAATGACGATAAATCTAACAAACAAAAAATTTCTTCGCTTCAAAGCGTCATCTCAAATATATGTAAGGTGCATATGTAGGTATGTACAAAAACCGTACATCACATATGACAACTCTTACGAAAACTGAGAATAGTGGAAATTAGAAGTATAAATGCAAAAAATATTCAAAATTCAAAAATAACGATTGTTTGTTTGGACAGAGTTGTATCTTCTGAAATTAATACAAAGTAAAGCTGTATGGTACGAAAACTGAAAACTAACCACACTGCTCGTAGGCCTGACTTTAGGTGAGTGTGTTAAAGCGCTGACCAAAAAGTGCAAGTACGAGCGTATGTGAAGGTTCATGGTTCAAAACCTCACGGCCGCCCTAAGTAGAAAAAAAATTTTCATATAGAAACAATCTATTCAATTAAAACATAACAATTATCACAATGTTCAATAAATCGCTGATGAAGGCTGAAATGCCAGAAACCGGTCCGATTAAGAATACAGTGCAGTTATGAATTTTTGAAATATATGCTTTCTTCTTTACCACGCACCATTTAAACAAAATTAAAAAATTGCATATTAATTACAGTAGTAATTGCAATATGTCTGAAAAATGACGATAAACCTAACAAACAAAAAATTTCTTCGCTTCAAAGCGTCATCTCAAATATATGTAAGGTGCATATGTAGGTATGTACAAAAACCGTACATCACATATGACAACTCTTACGAAAACTGAGAATAGTGGAAATTAGAAGTATAAATGCAAAAAATATTCAAAATTCAAAAATAACGATTGTTTGTTTGGACAGAGTTGTATCTTCTGAAATTAATACAAAGTAAAGCTGTATGGTACGAAAACTGAAAACTAACCACACTGCTCGTAGGCCTGACTTTAGGTGAGTGTGTTAAAGCGCTGACCAAAAAGTGCAAGTACGAGTGTATGTGAAGGTTCATGGTTCAAAACCTCACGGCCGCCCTAAGTAGAAAAAAAATTTTCATATAGAAACAATCTATTCAATTAAAACATAACAATTATCACAATGTTCAATAAATCGCTGATGAAGGCTGAAATGCCAGAAACCGGTCCGATTAAGAATACAGTGCAGTTATGAATTTTTGAAATATATGCTTTCTTCTTTACCACGCACCATTTAAACAAAATTAAAAAATTGCATATTAATTACAGTAGTAATTGCAATATGTCTGAAAAATGACGATAAATCTAACAAACAAAAAATTTCTTCGCTTCAAAGCGTCATCTCAAATATATGTAAGGTGCATATGTAGGTATGTACAAAAACCGTACATCACATATGACAACTCTTACGAAAACTGAGAATAGTGGAAATTAGAAGTATAAATGCAAAAAATATTCAAAATTCAAAAATAACGATTGTTTGTTTGGACAGAGTTGTATCTTCTGAAATTAATACAAAGTAAAGCTGTATGGTACGAAACCTGAAAACTAACCACACTACTCGTAGGCCTGACTTTAGGTGAGTGTGTTAAAGCGCTGACCAAAAAGTGCAAGTACGAGTGTATGTGAAGGTTCATGGTTCAAAACCTCACGGCCGCCCTAAGTAGAAAAAAAAATTTCATATAGAAACAATCTATTCAATTAAAACATAACAATTATCACAATGTTCAATAAATCGCTGATGAAGGCTGAAATGCCAGAAACCGGTCCGATTAAGAATACAGTGCAGTTATGAATTTTTGAAATATATGCTTTCTTCTTTACCACGCACCATTTAAACAAAATTAAAAAATTGCATATTAATTACAGTAGTAATTGCAATATGTGTGAAAAATGACGATAAATCTAACAAACAAAAAATTTCTTCGCTTCAAAGCGTCATCTCAAATATATGTAAGGTGCATATGTAGGTATGTACAAAAACCGTACATCACATATGACAACTCTTACGAAAACTGAGAATAGTGGAAATTAGAAGTATAAATGCAAAAAATATTCAAAATTCAAAAATAACGATTGTTTGTTTGGACAGAGTTGTATCTTCTGAAATTAATACAAAGTAAAGCTGTATGGTACGAAAACTGAAAACTAACCACACTGCTCGTAGGCCTGACTTTAGGTGAGTGTGTTAAAGCGCTGACCAAAAAGTGCAAGTACGAGTGTATGTGAAGGTTCATGGTTCAAAACCTCACGGCCGCCCTAAGTAGAAAAAAAATTTTCATATAGAAACAATCTATTCAATTAAAATATAACAATTATCACAATGTTCAATAAATCGCTGATGAAGGCTGAAATGCCAGAAACCGGTCCGATTAAGAATACAGTGCAGTTATGAATTTTTGAAATATATGCTTTCTTCTTTACCACGCACCATTTAAAAAAAATTAAAAAATTGCATATTAATTACAGTAGTAATTGCAATATGTCTGAAAAATGACGATAAATCTAACAAACAAAAAATTTCTTCGCTTCAAAGCGTCATCTCAAATATATGTAAGGTGCATATGTAGGTATGTACAAAAACCGTACATCACATATGACAACTCTTACGAAAACTGAGAATAGTGGAAATTAGAAGTATAAATGCAAAAAATATTCAAAATTCAAAAATAACGATTGTTTGTTTGGACAGAGTTGTATCTTCTGAAATTAATACAAAGTAAAGCTGTATGGTACGAAACCTGAAAACTAACCACACTACTCGTAGGCCTGACTTTAGGTGAGTGTGTTAAAGCGCTGACCAAAAAGTGCAAGTACGAGTGTATGTGAAGGTTCATGGTTCAAAACCTCACGGCCGCCCTAAGTAGAAAAAAAATTTTCATATAGAAACAATCTATTCAATTAAAACATAACAATTATCACAATGTTCAATAAATCGCTGATGAAGGCTGAAATGCCAGAAACCGGTCCGATTAAGAATACAGTGCAGTTATGAATTTTTGAAATATATGCTTTCTTCTTTACCACGCACCATTTAAACAAAATTAAAAAATTGCATATTAATTACAGTAGTAATTGCAATATGTGTGAAAAATGACGATAAATCTAACAAACAAAAAATTTCTTCGCTTCAAAGCGTCATCTCAAATATATGTAAGGTGCATATGTAGGTATGTACAAAAACCGTACATCACATATGACAACTCTTACGAAAACTGAGAATAGTGGAAATTAGAAGTATAAATGCAAAAAATATTCAAAATTCAAAAATAACGATTGTTTGTTTGGACAGAGTTGTATCTTCTGAAATTAATACAAAGTAAAGCTGTATGGTACGAAAACTGAAAACTAACCACACTGCTCGTAGGCCTGACTTTAGGTGAGTGTGTTAAAGCGCTGACCAAAAAGTGCAAGTACGAGTGTATGTGAAGGTTCATGGTTCAAAACCTCACGGCCGCCCTAAGTAGAAAAAAAATTTTCATATAGAAACAATATATTCAATTAAAACATAACAATTATCACAATGTTCAATAAATCGCTGATGAAGGCTGAAATGCCAGAAACCGGTCCGATTAAGAATACAGTGCAGTTATGAATTTTTGAAATATATGCTTTCTTCTTTACCACGCACCATTTAAACAAAATTAAAAAATTGCATATTAATTACAGTAGTAATTGCAATATGTCTGAAAAATGACGATAAATCTAACAAACAAAAAATTTCTTCGCTTCAAAGCGTCATCTCAAATATATGTAAGGTGCATATGTAGGTATGTACAAAAACCGTACATCACATATGACAACTCTTACGAAAACTGAGAATAGTGGAAATTAGAAGTATAAATGCAAAAAATATTCAAAATTCAAAAATAACGATTGTTTGTTTGGACAGAGTTGTATCTTCTGAAATTAATACAAAGTAAAGCTGTATGGTACGAAAACTGAAAACTAACCACACTGCTCGTAGGCCTGACTTTAGGTGAGTGTGTTAAAGCGCTGACCAAAAAGTGCAAGTACGAGTGTATGTTAAGGTTCATGGTTCAAAACCTCACGGCTGCCCTAAGTAGAAAAAAAATTTTCATATAGAAACAATCTATTCAATTAAAACATAACAATTATCACAATGTTCAATAAATCGCTGATGAAGGCTGAAATGCCAGAAACCGGTCCGATTAAGAATACAGTGCAGTTATGAATTTTTTAAATATATGCTTTCTTCTTTACCACGCACCATTTAAACAAAATTAAAAAATTGCATATTAATTACAGTAGTAATTGCAATATGTCTGAAAAATGACGATAAATCTAACAAACAAAAAATTTCTTCGCTTCAAAGCGTCATCTCAAATATATGTAAGGTGCATATGTAGGTATGTACAAAAACCGTACATCACATATGACAACTCTTACGAAAACTGAGAATAGTGGAAATTAGAAGTATAAATGCAAAAAATATTCAAAATTCAAAAATAACGATTGTTTGTTTGGACAGAGTTGTATCTTCTGAAATTAATACAAAGTAAAGCTGTATGGTACGAAAACTGAAAACTAACCACACTGCTCGTAGGCCTGACTTTAGGTGAGTGTGTTAAAGCGCTGACCAAAAAGTGCAAGTACGAGTGTATGTGAAGGTTCATGGTTCAAAACCTCACGGCCGCCCTAAGTAGAAAAAAAATTTTCATATAGAAACAATCTATTCAATTAAAACATAACAATTATCACAATGTTCAATAAATCGCTGATGAAGGCTGAAATGCCAGAAACCGGTCCGATTAAGAATACAGTGCAGTTATGAATTTTTGAAATATATGCTTTCTTCTTTACCACGCACCATTTAAACAAAATTAAAAAATTGCATATTAATTACAGTAGTAATTGCAATATGTCTGAAAAATGACGATAAATCTAACAAACAAAAAATTTCTTCGCTTCAAAGCGTCATCTCAAATAAATGTAAGGTGCATATGTAGGTATGTACAAAAACCGTACATCACATATGACAACTCTTACGAAAACTGAGAATAGTGGAAATTAGAAGTATAAATGCAAAAAATATTCAAAATTCAAAAATAACGATTGTTTGTTTGGACAGAGTTGTATCTTCTGAAATTAATACAAAGTAAAGCTGTATGGTACGAAAACTGAAAACTAACCACACTGCTCGTAGGCCTGACTTTAGGTGAGTGTGTTAAAGCGCTGACCAAAAAGTGCAAGTACGAGTGTATGTGAAGGTTCATGGTTCAAAACCTCACGGCCGCCCTAAGTAGAAAAAAAATTTTCATATAGAAACAATCTATTCAATTAAAACATAACAATTATCACAATGTTCAATAAATCGCTGATGAAGGCTGAAATGCCAGAAACCGGTCCGATTAAGAATACAGTGCAGTTATGAATTTTTGAAATATATGCTTTCTTCTTTACCACGCACCATTTAAACAAAATTAAAAAATTGCATATTAATTACAGTAGTAATTGCAATATGTCTGAAAAATGACGATAAATCTAACAAACAAAAAATTTCTTCGCTTCAAAGCGTCATCTCAAATATATGTAAGGTGCATATGTAGGTATGTACAAAAACCGTACATCACATATGACAACTCTTACGAAAACTGAGAATAGTGGAAATTAGAAGTATAAATGCAAAAAATATTCAAAATTCAAAAATAACGATTGTTTGTTTGGACAGAGTTGTATCTTCTGAAATTAATACAAAGTAAAGCTGTATGGTACGAAAACTGAAAACTAACCACACTGCTCGTAGGCCTGACTTTAGGTGAGTGTGTTAAAGCGCTGACCAAAAAGTGCAAGTACGAGTGTATGTGAAGGTTCATGGTTCAAAACCTCACGGCCGCCCTAAGTAGAAAAAAAATTTTCATATAGAAACAATCTATTCAATTAAAACATAACAATTATCACAATGTTCAATAAATCGCTGATGAAGGCTGAAATGCCAGAAACCGGTCCGATTAAGAATACAGTGCAGTTATGAATTTTTGAAATATATGCTTTCTTCTTTACCACGCACCATTTAAACAAAATTAAAAAATTGCATATTAATTACAGTAGTAATTGCAATATGTCTGAAAAATGACGATAAATCTAACAAACAAAAAATTTATTCGCTTCAAAGCGTCATCTCAAATATATGTAAGGTGCATATGTAGGTATGTACAAAAACCGTACATCACATATGACAACTCTTACGAAAACTGAGAATAGTGGAAATTAGAAGTATAAATGCAAAAAATATTCAAAATTCAAAAATAACGATTGTTTGTTTGGACAGAGTTGTATCTTCTGAAATTAATACAAAGTAAAGCTGTATGGTACGAAAACTGAAAACTAACCACACTGCTCGTAGGCCTGACTTTAGGTGAGTGTGTTAAAGCGCTGACCAAAAAGTGCAAGTACGAGTGTATGTGAAGGTTCATGGTTCAAAACCTCACGGCTGCCCTAAGTAGAAAAAAAATTTTCATATAGAAACAATCTATTCAATTAAAACATAACAATTATCACAATGTTCAATAAATCGCTGATGAAGGCTGAAATGCCAGAAACCGGTCCGATTAAGAATACAGTGCAGTTATGAATTTTTGAAATATATGCTTTCTTCTTTACCACGCACCATTTAAACAAAATTAAAAAATTGCATATTAATTACAGTAGTAATTGCAATATGTCTGAAAAATGACGATAAATCTAACAAACAAAAAATTTCTTCGCTTCAAAGCGTCATCTCAAATATATGTAAGGTGCATATGTAGGTATGTACAAAAACCGTACATCACATATGACAACTCTTACGAAAACTGAGAATAGTGGAAATTAGATGTATAAATGCAAAAAATATTCAAAATTCAAAAATAACGATTGTTTGTTTGGACAGAGTTGTATCTTCTGAAATTAATACAAAGTAAAGCTGTATGGTACGAAAACTGAAAACTAACCACACTGCTCGTAGGCCTGACTTTAGGTGAGTGTGTTAAAGCGCTGACCAAAAAGTGCAAGTACGAGTGTATGTGAAGGTTCATGGTTCAAAACCTCACGGCCGCCCTAAGTAGAAAAAAAATTTTCATATAGAAACAATCTATTCAATTAAAACATAACAATTATCACAATGTTCAATAAATCGCTGATGAAGGCTGAAATGCCAGAAACCGGTCCGATTAAGAATACAGTGCAGTTATGAATTTTTGAAATATATGCTTTCTTCTTTACCACGCACCATTTAAAAAAAATTAAAAAATTGCATATTAATTACAGTAGTAATTGCAATATGTCTGAAAAATGACGATAAATCTAACAAACAAAAAATTTCTTCGCTTCAAAGCGTCATCTCAAATAAATGTAAGGTGCATATGTAGGTATGTACAAAAACCGTACATCACATATGACAACTCTTACGAAAACTGAGAATAGTGGAAATTAGAAGTATAAATGCAAAAAATATTCAAAATTCAAAAATAACGATTGTTTGTTTGGACAGAGTTGTATCTTCTGAAATTAATACAAAGTAAAGCTGTATGGTACGAAAACTGAAAACTAACCACACTGCTCGTAGGCCTGACTTTAGGTGAGTGTGTTAAAGCGCTGACCAAAAAGTGCAAGTACGAGTGTATGTGAAGGTTCATGGTTCAAAACCTCACGGCCGCCCTAAGTAGAAAAAAAATTTTCATATAGAAACAATCTATTCAATTAAAACATAACAATTATCACAATGTTCAATAAATCGCTGATGAAGGCTGAAATGCCAGAAACCGGTCCGATTAAGAATACAGTGCAGTTATGAATTTTTGAAATATATGCTTTCTTCTTTACCACGCACCATTTAAACAAAATTAAAAAATTGCATATTAATTACAGTAGTAATTGCAATATGTCTGAAAAATGACGATAAATCTAACAAACAAAAAATTTCTTCGCTTCAAAGCGTCATCTCAAATATATGTAAGGTGCATATGTAGGTATGTACAAAAACCGTACATCACATATGACAACTCTTACGAAAACTGAGAATAGTGGAAATTAGAAGTATAAATGCAAAAAATATTCAAAAATAACGATTGTTTGTTTGGACAGAGTTGTATATTCTGAAATGAATACAAAGTAAAGCTGTATGGTACGAAAACTGAAAACTAACCACACTGCTCGTAGGCCTGACTTTAGGTGAGTGTGTTAAAGCGCTGACCAAAAAGTGCAAGTAGGAGTGTATGTGAAGGTTCATGGTTCAAAACCTCACGGCCGCCCTAAGTAGAAAAAAAATTTTCATATAGAAACAATCTATTCAATTAAAACATAACAATTATCACAATGTTCAATAAATCGCTGATGAAGGCTGAAATGCCAGAAACCGGTCCGATTAAAAATACAGTGCAGTTATGAATTTTTGAAATATATGCTTTCTTCTTTACCACGCACCATTTAAACAAAATTAAAAAATTGCATATTAATTACAGTAGTAATTGCAATATGTCTGAAAAATGACGATAAATCTAACAAACATTTTTTGCCTTTTTTTCAAAAAGGGCATTTTTTTTTCATAAGAAAGCTTAGGATTTTTCCTTTAAGAAATGTTTTATAACTCAAGACAGCGGTTTTACAATTTTTCACAAATGCACTATTTAGAATTTTTTCCTGTTTGTGTGAAAAACCTTACAAATAAAACTTAAACTGAGAAACTAGACAAATTAAACTTATCGAAGGTATGTAACATACCTTCATAACATAACAGAAGAGAATGGTTCTCTGTAACCTTGAAGAATTATTTGCAATATTTCAATCTGAACACGAGGATGTTAAAATTGGCTTCACGAAATTTACCCAAATGAGGACAAAACATTGCGTTTTGGCAGAAAGCAGCGGAACTCACACAGTATGCGTTTGCATTTACCATGAAAATGTTAAACTGATGTTGAAGGAAATCAACTTAAAGTATTTAACAGATGATTCGGAAGAAGATTTACACGATTACCGCGATTGCCTTAAATTGACTATGTGTCCTAATGCAACAACTTCTTGCCTCTTAGGTAAATGTACCAATTGCCCGAAAACCACATTCATCAAAAAAAATTTAATCAACTCTTTAGATCGAGAATATATAGAGGAGGTCAAATTTGATTCTTGGATTCAGACTGACAGATGCACATTGAAAACAATCATTTTAAATGTGGACGATTTTGTGGAAGAAATGTGTACAGGATTGCTAAACTTGAGAAACCATGACTTTTTAGTCAAAGAGCAATGGTCATTCTTCAAGGATTTGAAGACACATTTGAAGTCTGGTGAATTCGTTATTTCAAATGATATCGCAGAAAACCATAAATATGTTCTTCAGGATGCCATACAAGCATTCCACTTCAATAACGACCAAGCAACTATATTCACAGTAGTTATTTACTACATGAAAGATGAAAAACTGGAACACAAAAGTATGGCAATCATATCCGACGATTTAAAACATGATACCGTTGCAGTTTATGAGTACCAGAAGATAATACTACTACGTTTCGGACGGAGCTCGTCAACATTTTAAAAACAAAAGTAACTTGGCAAATCTTATGGCCCATGAAAAAGATTTTGGAATGCCAGCTGAGTGGCATTTTCATCCTACTGCTCATGGTAAAGGAGCATGTGATAGTATTGGAGCAAACCTTAAAGAAATGCAGCGAAGTATAGCCTCCAGTGCTCTCATCAAGATCGCATCTTAGATGCGACTGCTTTATTCCATTGGGCAAAGAGTTATTGTAAAGAAACTCAAATAGTTTTTAGTAGCAAAGAGGATCATCAGGAAACATTGAAAACACTGAAGAGCAGATTCGATGCTGCGGTAACAATCGATGGCACCGCTCAATACCATGCTATTATACCGCTTGTCGATGGAAGACTCAAGTTGAAAAAGTTTTCTGCCTCTATTCAATGCGATTTCTTTCCAAAGACAACAAATAAACCAGCAGGGAAATCAACAGCTGAACCTAGTAACGCCAAGAAAGGATTGACAAAAAACGCAGTAAATAAAGGCGACAAAAAAGCTTGATGAAAGACTGGGTATTTAAAAATTACAAGACTTAAATACTTCATCAGCTACAATAAATTAAGTATAAAAATAGTTATGATATAAATGGATCTAATGCAATTAAGATTAAATTTTAATAAATTATTTATCTTTCTATTTTTAATATTATTGTTATTATTATACATTAATTTAATTATTATTAAAAATAAATAAAAAATAATAATTTTTCAACATTTCTATAGAAAAAAAGCGATTTTTTTCCTGAGGTTAACATATTCTGGGTATTACAGTATCGAGGGTATAAAATTTTAGTTAGGTTGTTATATACCTTCGGAAAGTTTAGTTTGTCTAGTTTCTCAGTATAAGTTTTATTTGTAAGGTTTTACACACAAATAGGAAAAAATTCAAAATAGTGCATTTGTGAAAAATTGAAAAACAGTTGTCTTGAGTTACAAAACATTTATTTTGATAGATATCCCACTCCCATCCCACTAAGCGACCAAAAAGCTCTTAAAGGAACAATCCTAAGCTTTCTTATGAAAAAAAAGCCCTTTTTGAAAAAAAGGCAAAAAATGCTTTAATTTAGCAAAAAAAAGTCTACAAATTTATTTTTTTTAAGTATTTTTTTCCGAAATATTGAAGAAATAGCTATCTAAACTCTTTGGGAGAAAATTTTCTAGGAACAATAGGTAATAAGTTACATGGATGAGAAAAAACACCTGTTTGGCCAAAATGTCAAATTTTGATCCCCTCTACCTCAGAGAGATCTGGACCGATCTTGTTGAAAAATTGTGTCTAAACTACTATCCAATAGGACTAACCTTGGTGCAAATTTCATCCCGATCGGAAGACATCGGTTTCAAAAGTTGGTGCCTTGACGTGAAATCCCCCATATGCATATTATTTTTGTGGCATTTTTTTAAACTGTTACAACAAACACACTGGGTTTTATGTTTTTTTAGAGACGGACAGACGGACATCGCTATATCGACTCGAGCTGTGATAAGGATCAAGAATATATATACTTTATGGGGTCTGATATTAGTTATACCCTATACCACTATGTGGTTTGGGTATAATGACTTTGTGCTGCTGTTTGTAACAACCAAAAATATTTGACCTACACCCATCTTTAATTATACCGATCGAATCAGAATCACTATCAGAATCACTATCTGATTCGATTTAACGATGTCCGACCGTCCGTCCGTCCGTCTGTGTGTCCATGTAAAGCTTGTAATCAAACTGCAGGTCGCAAATATGAATATATTTTGATGAAATTTGGTATTTGATCTTTTATCGGCCATGGGATGAACGCTATTGAAATTGGTGAGAATCGGTCCATGTTCAGACCTAGCCCCCATACAAATGACCCCTATGAAATCAACATATATTGCCATAAGATCCAAATTATCATACAAATCTTAGTCAAATTGGGTTTGTATGTATATATTTCATCCACTAATCAGTAGTCCAAAAATGATCCCTATTGGATAACTCTTAGTCATAGGCCCCATATAGAGCTGCTTCCCGATCTTTACTTAAATCTATCAAAAAACAAAAATATTGCACTGATTCTTCTCAAATTTTGTTTGTATATATTTTTGCAAAATACAAGAGACTTTACCAAACATGGTCAGGATCGGTCCATTTTTGGGCCTAGTCCCCATATAGATATAGCATCCGATATGAACTTTTTCATATCTGCAGCCGAAAAAATTAATAAAAATCCCACTCAAATTTGGTTTATGCTTATTTTCCATATCCAGTTAGTTGGGCCTGAGAGAAAGGGTCTCTATAGGGTATCGTATAGTCGGTCTAGACCGACTATAATTTTCTTACTTGTTTTTCGATGTGTTACAAACGGAATGACAAACCTATATATACTCTCTGTGGAGGGTATAAATAACTAAATAAAAATATATTAAGGTAAATTTTTCAATATAAGTTTTTGCCGCCCATAGCATGAAGGGTATTGCAATTGGTGAAATCGGTGCATGCTCAGACCTAGTCCCCATACAACACAAATGATAAAAACGACCTTATCTGCTATAATATCAAGCTCATCATATAGATTTCGGCAAATTTAGTTTATATTTGATTAACAAATTAATTCGTAATAAACTCTATACAACTGCTTTAGTCAATGTCGCCATATAAAACTGTTTCCAGATCTTCACTTAAATCTATCAAAAAAACAAAAATACTGCGCAGATTTTTCTCGAAGTTTGTTTGTAAAAATGTTTTTGAAAAAAAGTAACTTTACCAAAAATTGATTTTACCAAATATTGTCATGATCGGTGTATTTTTGACCTAGTCCCCATATAAAAACAACATCCGATATGAACTCGTTTATATCGGCAGTCAATAAATTTATATCAATGACATATGTACATACATATTTGGCTTATGCTTATTTTCTCTATGAAATTAGTTTCACCGAAGATCGTAATTTTCTTACTTGTTTTTATTTAAACATTAAAAACCCTTTCACAATTTTTTTACGAGAATTAACTTCGTAATAATTTGAACAGATCACTTTTGAACTTTTTTTATGTTTCCAACCTGCAACGTTTAAGGGGTAAGGTTTTAAGGCCGAAAAAAGGCGTATTTTCATAATTTTTTTTTTAAGATATCAATAATGTTGGATTATTTATGTTATCAATAATATTAATAGGCTAAGCGATTTTTTGTGACCAATGTTTTGTTCTACCGTTTTATCCCGATTTTGACCAAACGTATATTATTTGAAAGGTATTTCATTTTAATTGTTTTGCAGATTCACAGTTTTTCAATTTTTTTCGTTTATTTTGAGTAAAGTGCATATAAAGTTGCTACTAACACATACATAAAATTATACAATGTGTCTGTTTATTAAATTTGTTTGGTTATAATTGATTAGCATAACTTTATGGTCTTTATTTAATGAAAAAATAAAATTTCCTAGAATTTGCACTCGAATTTCGAGGGCTGGAATCTGCTAGTATGTATGAATATACACGTTATAGTATAACATTTGATATATCTTGGAAAAAATTTTAATAAATAAGTCCGTGACAGCGAATCTCCGGAGTCGCCTCGAAAAAAAGTTGCTTTGAGGTGAACATCATAACTCTTTACCGGCTCATGAAAAATAAAAAAATCGGAATGCGTTTAAATGGTATTAAGCTTCCTGAGGTAATCACGAAGAGTTTTTCTTAAAATTTTTTTTTTATTTTGGCAGCATTTTGAAGAGAAAAACACGATTTTTGCTATAAAACTTCGGTTAATTTGTAGTTAAAAAATGGGGAAAAAAATGGAAAACCTGTGGAAATAGTTTATAAAACAAAAAGATCGGTGAAGTAGATTTTGAGTTATTATGTTCACGGACTTAAAAAATGTGTCGAGAAAATTGATTTAAAATTTTTAGCATATACGTTACACCGTATGAGGGCCGGTCGCTGGAGACGCTCTCGGCATGGTGTACAATAAAAAAAATGGAAAAAGTTTTAAAACCTTTTTTATTGTATTGAATAATTCGTATATTTGGATAAACAATGGCACCACATTGGATTGCCGGCTGATTGTGAATTATCCATAAATATAAACAAGTAAGAAAATTATAGTCGGTCTAAACCGATTATACAATACCCTATATCATGGTTTGGAGACCCTATATTTCGGTCCAACTAATTCGATATAGAAAATAAGCATAAACCAAATTTGAGTGGCATTGTTATTAATTATTTTGGCTGTAGATATGAAAAAGTTCATATCGTATGCTATAATTATATGGGGACTAGGTCGAAAAATGGACCGATCCTGACAATATTTGGTAAAGTCAATTTTATTTAGAAAAAATATATAATGACCAAATTTGAGAAATCTGTGAAACATTTTTGTTTTTGATAGATTTAAGTGAAAATCGGGAAGCAGCTCTATATGGGGCCTGTGACTAAGAATTGTCCTATAGGGATTATTTTTGAAATACTGATTAATGGATATAATAAATACATCAAAATCCAATTTGACTGAGATCTATATGATAATTTGAATCTTATGGGTATTTGTGTCGATTTCATAGGGATCATTTGTATGGGGACTAAGCCTGAACATGGACCGAATTTCACCAATTTGAATAGCATTCATCCTATGGCCAATAAAAGCTTATATACCAAATTTCATCAAATATATTCTTATTTACGACCTGTAGTTTGATTACAAAGTTTACATGGACACACAGACGGACGGACGGACATCGCAAATCAACTCAGAAAGTGATTCTGAGTCGATCGGTTTATTAAAAGATGGGTCTAGGTAAATTATTTTTGGTAGTTACAAACAGCTGCACAAAGTCATTATACCCAAACCACATAGTGGTATAGGGTATAAAAACAATTTCTTAATATATATATGGGGGATTTCATGTCAAGTGCACCAACTTTTGAAACCGATATCTTCCGATTTGCACCAAGGTTAGTCCTATTGGATAGTAGTTTAGACACAATTTTTCAAGAAGATCGGTGCAGATCTCTCTGAGTTAGAGGGGATCAAAATTTGACATTTTGGCCAAACAGGTGTTTTTTTCTCATCCTTGTAACTTATTACCTATTGTTCCTAGAAAATTTTCTCCCAAAGAGTTTAGATAGCTATTTCTTCAATATTTCGGAAAAAAATACTTAAAAAAAAATAAATTTGTAGACTTTTTTTTTTGCTAAATTAAAGCATTTTTTGCCTTTTTTTCAAAAAGGGCTTTTTTTTCATAAGAAAGCTTAGGATTGTTCCTTTAAGAGCTTTTTGGTCGCTTAGTGGGATGGGAGTGGGATATCGATCAAAATAAATGTTTTGTAACTCAAGACAACGGTTTTTCAATTTTTCACAAATGCACTATTTTGAATTTTTTTCTATTTGTGTCTAAAACCTTACAAATAAAACTTATACTGAGAAACTAGACAAACTAAACTTTCCGAAGGTAATAACATACCTAACTAAAATTTTATACCCTCGATACTGTAATACCCAGAATATGTTAACCTCAGGAAAAAAATCGCTTTTTTTCTTTAGAAATGTTGAAAAATTATTATATTTTATTTATTTTTAATAATAATTAAATTAATGTATAATAATAATAACATTAAAAATAAAAAGATAAATTATTTATTAAAATTTAATCTTAATTGCATTAGATCCATTTATATCATAACTATTTTTATACTTAATTTATTGTAGCTGATGAAGTATTTAAGTCTTGTAAATTTTTAAATACCCAGTCTTTCATCCAGCTTTTTTGTCGCCTTTATTTACTGCGTTTTTTTGTCAATCCTTTCTTGGCATTACTAGGTTCAGCTGTTGATTTCGCTGCTGGTTTATTTGTTGTCTTTGGAAAGAAATCGCATTGAATAGAGGCGGAAAATTTTTTCAACTTGGGTCTTCCATCGACAAGCGGTATAAAAGCATGGTATTGAGCGGTGCCATCGATTGTTACCGCAGCACCGAATCTGCTCTTCAGTGTTTTCAATGTTTCCTGATGATCCTCTTTGCTACTAAAAACTATTTCAGTTTCTTTACAATAACTCTTTGCCAAATGGAATAAAGCAGTCGCATCTAAGATGCGATCTTGATGAGAGCACTGGAGGCTATACTTCGCTGCATTTCTTTTAAGGTTTGCTCCAATACCATCACATGCTCCTTTACCATGGGCAGTAGAATGAAAATGCCACTCAGCTGGCATTCCAAAATCTTTTTCATGGGCCATAAGATTTGCCAAGCTACCTTTGTTTTTAAAATGTTGACGAGCTCCGTCCGAAACGTAGTATACCTTCTTTACTGTAAATTTAGATTTTAGAAATTTTAGCATTCTCTTCTGGTACTTATAAACTGCAACGGTATCATGTTTTAAATCGTCGGATATGATTGCCATACTTTTGTGTTCCAGCTTTTCATCTTTCATGTAGTAAATAACTACTGTGAATATAGATGCTTGGTCGTTATGGAAGTGGAATGCTTGTATGGCATCCTGAAGAACATATTTATAGTTTTCTGCGAAATCATATGAAATAACGAATTCACCAGACTTCAAATGTATCTTCAAATCCTTGAAGAATGACCATTGCTCTTTGACTAAAAAGTCATGGTTTCTCAAGTTTAGCAATCCTGTACACATTTCTTCCACAAAATCATCCACATTTAAAATGATTGTTTTCAATGTGCATCTGTCAGTCTGAATCCAAGAATCAAATTTGACCTCCTCTATATATTCTCGATCTAAAGAGTTGATTAAATTTTCTTTGATAAATGTGGTTTTCGGGCAATTGGTACATTCACATAAGTGGCAAGAAGTTGTTGCATTAGGACACATAGTCAATTTAAGGCAATCGCGGTAATCGTGTAAATCTTCTGCTGAATCATCTGATTTCCTTCAACATCAGTTTAACATTTTCATGGTAAATTCAAACGCATACTGTGTGAGTTCCGCTGCTTTCTGCCAAAACGCAATGTTTTGTCCTCATTTGGGTTAATTTCGTGAAGCCAATTCTAACATACCCGTGTTCAGATTGAAATGTTGCAAATAACTCTTTCAGGTTACAGATAACCATTCTCTTCTGTTATGTTATGAAGGTATGTTACATAACTTCGGAAAGTTCAGTTTGTCTAGTTTCTCAGTATAAGTTTTATTTGTAAGGTTTTAGACACAAATAGAAAAAAATTCAAAATAGTGCATTTGTGAAAAATTGAAAAACCGTTGTCTTGAGTTACAAAACATTTATTTTGATAGATATCCCACTCCCATCCCACTAAGCGACCAAAAAGCTCTTAAAGTAAAAATCCTAAGCTTTCTTATGAAAAAAAAAAAAAAAAATGCCCTTTTTGAAAAAAAAGGCAAAAAATACTTTAATTTAGCAGAAAAAAAAGTCTACAAATTTTTTTTTTTTTTTTAAAGTATTTTTTCTGAAATATTGAAGAAATAGCTATCTAAACTCTTTGGGAGAAAATTTTCTAGGAACAATAGGTAATAAGTTACATGGATGAGAAAAAACACCTGTTTGGCCAAAATGTTAAATTTTGATCCCATCTAACTCAGAGAGATCTAGACCGATCTTGTTGAAAAATTGTGTCTGAACTACTATCTAATAGGACTAACCTTGGTGCAAATTTCATCCCGATCGGAAGACATCGGTTTCAAAAGTTGGTGCACTTGACATATATATACATATCGTCGTTCGTAAGTTATTGTGTTCTATATGATTTTTTTTGATTAATCCATGTTTAAGTACTAATAGTTCTTACGCTTAGAGGCGTTTTCAAAGAGGATTTTTTTTTAAACAGAAAAAAACACAAACTATAGTACTTTCCTTGGTAGGAAGGTTGCAACAATTTTATCGGTTCAGTTTTTTTTAATTAGCAACTAAACTTTAGCAACTAAACTTTAACAAAAAGCATATAGAACACAATAATTTACGAACGACGATATGTATACACACAGATAATTAATTTCTACCTAGAATATTTTAAAATTTATAATAGAAATTAAATTTCATATTTTTGGGCGTTGTTGTTAATTTCACTATTTTTTTTTTTTTTTTTTTGCTTAACATTCTAATTAGAGTAAGGGAATTCAGATATGTGATTTAAAGTCAAAATTCACAGTAAAATAGGTCATTATTATACTGTGCTGTGTGAATGGAAAGTGTTTGCTTTTCATCTGATACAAAAATTTACAACTTAATGAAAATTTAAATTTTAAGTGCATATTTTTGGTTTGTCCTCTTCATCATATTTACTCGTATACTGATTACAATTTGTCGCTGAGTTTAAATATATCGTTTATCTATTGTATCTAAAAAGCGCATGCGTTTGTAGCTCTTGGACAAAGTGTAATACGATATTTTTTAACGTTTTGGAATATAAATGTTTATTCTTTATGTTTCTGCGGCCCACTTTAAGAATTTTTTTCGTTTCTGTTTATTTATAGTTTCGACTGTGTTTGCTTAAATAGCTGCCAAGTAACTAACACAAACGCATTTAACAACAATGTTGTGAGGTAAAATAGAATGCAAACTATTTTTAGGTTGTTGTCCATAAAAAAGTTTTTTTTTTAATATACAATACAATTTTTGAGCGACTGAACATTTCTTAACAAATTAATTTTTTATTATTAATTTCATATTATCTTCATTAATGTTGTATTGCATTGAACTATTCAGTAGGATAGTCATGAAAATAATGTGTCCTTATGTCTGTCATTAATATTTGTCATAATTTCAACTGCAAGTAGTTTTTTTTATACCCTACATATGTAGTTTGTGTACATTGACTTTGTGCTGCTGTTTGTAACTACCTAGAATATTTGACCTAGACCCATCTTTTATTATACCGATCGACTGAGAATCACTTTCTGACCGAGTCGACTGAGAATCACTTTCTGAATATATATTAATGATTAAACGATGTAATCAAACTACAAGTCGCAAATATGAATATATATTAATGAAATTTGGTATATGAGCTTTTATCGGCAATGGGATGAGCGCTATCGAAATTGGTGAAATTCGGTCCATGTTCAGACCTAGTCCCCATACAAATGACTCCCTATGAGATGGACTTAAATTGCCCTGAGATCCAAATACATCCCGGTAAAATTTTTCTTGCGTGTGTCAAATACAACCATTAATTAGTACTCCCAAAATAAACGATGTAGCACCATTTTAAGTTACAGTCCCCATAAAAAGGTGCTTCCCAATCTTTACTATCTAACCATTTTCAACTAAAAATAGTCCTGCAGGGTTTATTTGTGGGTCTCAAGAGTGTAATAAACAAACACAAACAAGTAGGAAAATTATAAACCGTCGAAACCGACTCTACGATACTCTATAACTTGCGTTTATAGGGTTTTGGATCCAAATTTGCTGGAGTAATAACTGGATATAGAAAATATGCATAAACCACGGGGTCGAATCGTCGCATTTAACTCCGTCACAGATAACGAGTTATGGTCCATAGTTAATAGTAAAAGTGAAACGAAGACTGACGATTGTCCATTTTCTTTAAATAATAAACCAAAATATGTAAAATCGATTGTTTGACTCGATATCAAATGCGACGATTTGGCCCCGGATTTTTGTAAAAAATTTTATATGGGGAGTAGGTCAAAAAATAGACCGATCATGTTCGTATTTAGAAAAGCCACTTTCTTTTCTTTATAACATATATAAACCAAAGGTTAAAAAAAGCTGTGCAGTATTTTTTTTTTAAGATTTAAGTGAAGATTTGAATCGCCTTTTTATGGGGACTATGACTAAAAGTGGTCATAAAGTGTTTATTTTTAGGCTAATAGTTACTGGGTATAATATACATAGATACACCAAATTTTATCGTTATATACGTATATGATAATCTGGATCTTATGAGTCGGTCTGATAGGGTTTATTTGCATGGGGGCAAAGAAGTTCTAGTACATTTCCACGTTTATACTTGCAAATTCCATCAATGATAGCTATCTTCAGTCAACCGATACATCCAAACATTGCAATCATAAAGAGTGATAAAATATATTCATAATGAAAGTTTACACATTAAAATTTTTTCTTTAGCGAATGTTGATAATCTTTCCATATACTTAGTAAACCGGCAGATTTTCAAAAATTGTGCCAGCCTTAACATATAGTTTTATTAAATATAACAAAGAAAAAACAAAATATTATAATCATAGTTAACTAATCTCCTATATTACAGAAAATATGTAGGTATTAAAAATATTTCTAATAAATGTGTTTATTTTTTTTTTTTTGAAAAGAAACTAAATTCAATATTTTTATTATATATTGTTTAAATGGTTTTGAATGAAACAATATAATATATCAATTTTTAAATAAAAAACAAATATTAATAAAATTGTGATCATTAGCTAGTCTATAATATTAACAGGTCAGGCGATTTCTTGTGACCGATGATTTTTTCTACAGTTTTCTCCCGATTTTGAGCAAACGTATCTTATTTGAAAGATATTTCTTTTTTGCTGTATACTAGATTTACAGATTTTTAAATTTTTACATATTTTTGGAGTAAAATACATTTGAAATTGCGACTAACACATACATAAAATTATACAATGCTATGTGTGTGTTTATTAAATTTGTTAATGTGTTTGTGAGTTTGTTTTCTTCATTCACAATAATAATTTTGTTGAATTGAAAAATAATTTTGGTCATAAACCAATAACATTGAAAAATAATGTGGGACATAAACCAATAACGCAATCGATATTTAAAAAGTGTTGAATTGTGAATTGGCTAAAATTGATTAGCATAACTTTAGGGTCTTTATTAAATGGAAAAATAAAATTTCCTAGGATTTGCACTCGAATTTCGAGTGCTGGGATCTGCTAGTTTATATTAATTTGATTAATTAATAGTTTAGGTAAAATTCAATGTTAATTTAAAGATAATTTAAAGATGAAAAAGTATCTTTCGGATCTCACTTTTTCATCAAAACCAGTTGGTCACTTTGGGCAAAATAACCTGAATATTTTTTATTGTAGAAGAAAATATTTCGGTTAGAAATGCCATCACTTTTACACCTTAAACAGTTTAACTAAAGTCATGTTTCAAAAAAAAGAAAGTTACAGGCACTACGTATTTTACTTAAGCTAAACCAGTACAGTAGCTTCATATCGTCTAAAAGATGATATCAAAATTCAAAAGAAGGAAGAAAATTATAGTGTTTATAGATCGACTATGCGATACCCTATGCGATGTGTTTCGAGTTATGGTCAACTTTGCTGAAGTCATAATTGGTTACAGAAAATAGCATTAGTTAGTTCCTATTAGTTAACAGATATAAAATAGTTCATATCGAATGCTATTTCTATTGGGCACTAGTTCCAAAGTGGAGCGATTATATCCATATATAGTAAAGTCTTTCATTCCATATATATATATAAACATACATAAACTAAGTTTGAGAAAAATCTGTTCAATATTTAAGTTTTTCATAGATTTAAGTGAAGTTCGGGAAGCAAATTTATATGGAGCTAGACTAAAAAGGGTCCACCACAGTTCATTTTTGGTCAATAGATTAATAGGTATAGCAAACGAACGAATTTGACCGACATCTGTACCATAATCTGGCTCCCGCATCAATTTAAGGCGATCTCTTAGTAGTTATTTGATGAGGGCTATGTCTGAACATGCACTGATTTTCACAAATATCAATTGTATATGGTCAACAAAAGCTTATATATAAGCAAGTAAGAAAATTATAGTCGGTCTAGACCGACTATACGATACCCTATACCATGCGTTTAGAGACCCTCTCAGGCCCAACTAACTGGATATAGAAAATAAGCATAGCCCAAATTTGAGTGGGATTTTTATTAATTTTTTCGGCTGCAGATATGAAAAAGTTCATATCGGATGCTATATCTATATGGGGACTAGGCCCAAAAATGGACCGATCCTGACCATGTTTGGTAAAGTCTCTTGTATTTTGCAAAAATATATACAAACAAAATTTGAGAAGAATCAGTGCAATATTTTTGTTTTTTGATAGATTTAAGTAAAGATCGGGAAGCAGCTCTATATGGGGCCTATGACTAAGAGTTATCCAATAGGGATCATTTTTGGACTACTGATTAGTGGATGCAATATATACATACAAACCCAATTTGGCTACGATTTGTATGATAATTTGGATCTTATGGCAATATATGTTGATTTCATAGGGGTCATTTGTATGGGGGCTAGGTCTGAACATGGACCGATTCTCACCAATTTCAATAGCGTTCATCTTATGGCCGATAAAAGATCAAATACCAAATTTCATCAAAATATGTTCATATTTGCGACCTGCAGTTTGATTACAAGCTTTACATGGACACACAGACGGACGGACGGACGGACGGACATCGTTAAATCGAATCAGATAATGATTCTGATTCGATCGGTATAATTAAAGATGGGTGTAGGTCAAATATTTTTGGTTGTTACAAACAGCAGCACAAAGTCATTATACCCAAACCACATAGTGGTATAGGGTATAAAAATATTCTAAATCTATTTCCATTTGCGACCTGTAGCTTGATTACAAAGCTGGACGGTCTTCGCTAGATCGAATCAGAAATCGAATACAATAATATAATAAAATATGTCTTGGTCAAATAATTTTCGTAGTTAAAAAATCAGCACAAACTCATAATAATGTTGTTTAATAAATACCTCGTACTACAGAGTAATGTAAACTATACAAATTAAGTGGAAATAATAAAGTTAAAAATGCATCTGAAAAAATACTGGACTACAAATGCATTTTGTATCGCTCTTCAAAATGGTATATGTATATTCTCAGACACCTTAAAACAGAAATTATTTTGAAAAATAAAATGTTTATACGAGACATATGATTGGCGTTACAAATGCGTGAGCATGAAAAAAGGAAAACGTTTTTTAAACATCGTTTTTACACAGCATGTAAGTTTCGAAAATCTCAAGGTCAGATTTGTTGTGATTGTATTTATTTATATATGAATATTCCATTTATGATTATGTAGAATATTTCGATGAGCATTTTTATAACCTATATCACTATGTGGTTTGGGTATAATGACTTTGTGCTGCTGTTTGTAACAACCAAAAATATTTGACCTACACCCATCTTTAATTATACCGATCGAATCAGAATCACCATCTGATTCGATTTAACGATGTCCGTCCGTCCGTCTGTTTGTCCATGTAAAGCTTGTAATCCAACTGCAGGTCGCAAATATGAATATATTTTGATGAAATTTGGTATTGAATCTTATATCGGCAATGGGATGAGCGCTATTGAAATTGGTGAGAATCGGTTTATGTTCAGACCTAGCCCCCATACAAATGACCCCTATGAAATCAACATATATTGCCATAATATCCAAACTATCATACAAATCTTAGTCAAATTGGGTTTGTATGTATATATAACATCCATTAATCAGTAGTCCAAAAATGATTCCTATTGGACTACTCTTAGTCATAGGCCCCTTATAGAGCTGCTACCCGATCTTCACTTAAATCTATCAAAAAACAAAAATATTGCACTGATTCTTCTCAAATTTTGCTAGTATATATTTTTGCAAAACACAAGAGACTTTAGCAAACATGGTCAGGATCGGTCCATTTTTGGGCCTAGTCTCCATATAGATATAGCATCCGATATGAACTTTTTCATATCTGAAGCCGAAAAAATTAATAAAAATCCCACTCGAATTTGGTTTATGCTTATATACTATATCCAGTTAGTTGGGCCTGAGAGATAGGGTCTCTAAACGCATGGTAAAGGGTATCGTATAGTCGGTCTAGACCGACTATAATTTTCTTACTTGTTTTTTATGGAATTTTACATAAACTCAAAGTTTGTTTATCTTCAGTTTATGGTTATAGTTATTAGACATATGTAGACAATTCTTTTTTACTCGTAACGTAATGATTATGTAACGAAAATTTTATGTTAATGCAATCGAAAATACGTAAAGCACTCTTCGTAAAAAAATTACACTTTGCAGTAAACAACTTCAGATTTTCAAAGAATTATAGTTAGTTTACATACAAATAAGTGAAGATTCAATAAATAAAAAATATGCAAAATGAGCTTGTTGAAGTTTTTTTTTTCAAATAATGTTAAAATTTTATTTTTTGATTTATGAAATCAATAAAAGAAAGTGTATCTGTTGATACTAACAAATTATATTTGGTTATTTGATTAATTGTTAAGTGCATTTCTTTTGGGTGCTGGTTAAATTTAAAATAGTAAACAAATTCCTGAAAGAATTGATAGTTTCGAAAATTGTAATTAACTTTAATTAGTATTTAAGTTATTTTTAGAGTCAATCAGTATCTTTTCAATATTTCGTCCGGTTTTATGTATTCTCACACGATACGCACGGTGTAGTTGGATTATTCAACTATTCTAATCACTGTATAACTACATATAATTAATTTTTTTATTTCTTGATTCCACTAAAGTGTTTCAACTTCTTACAATTTAATTAACAAACGCTTTTAAAAATATTACAAATATTGCATTTTACGAATTATCTGTGTTTTTATTGAACACCAGTTTGTTAAGAGTAAAACAAATTTTGAAAAATATTAGCACAAGAAATTATTATCACATATTTTTAATTTTTTATACGATTTTTTTTTATAATACACTTTTTAGAAAGAAAAATTCTTTTAAGTTAAACAAAATATTATTGCCAAAAAAATCTTTTTATTTTCCTCAAATGAAATATTTTTCCCTGATATTTTTAATTAGTGCTTAAAAATACCATTAATTTTTATGTTTTAGTAGCTTTTTTATGCGAAAATTTCATTTTTTCACAGACCGGAATCGCGTAACGCAAAAAATTTTTCAAATAATAATAACGAACGGATTTATTTTTTACAATCAACGTACAGTGGTACACAGCAGTGCAGCTAAAGATTTACTACGTGTGTCGATACGTCTCTCACGATTGTGAATATAAAATTGTTTGAATGGATTTACCCAATTGCGGCTATTGCTTCTTGTTAACGTATTGAAGTATTCTTCCGGATTTCTAATACTCAATATTTTTTAATATTACTATAGTTGTTGTTCTTGTTGTTGTCAACATATGTGTTTATATATATTTTTTGATATATATTAAACTATTTATAACTCTACCTGAAATATCTGTTGATCTGCATCATCTTTATTACAAACTCATTTTACTCACAATCATCACAAACATTCTGAATATTAACACACACACAATTTAAAACCAAAAACAAAAGAGAGGAATAACAACACTATGATATTCTTGATAACACAGGGCTACACGATTTTCCCAGTAAAAATAAGATCAATTGTGCAAAAATTACAGTTTTTCGGCGTTTTCAGGTGAAAATATTTTCGAAACGCAATTTGGCCACCAATTTTTGATTCTTCGTGAAAAAATCTGTGGATATTATTTCATTATGTATAGTCAAATATTTGTAACTGTATGACTATTTATATCAAAAAAATTATCTGAATACTTCTCATACTGGAGATGCACAAATAAAAAAGGTTTTATGGTTGCATCGCTTATCGTAAACTCATTAGATAAGAATTCATCCCTTAGAGGGATAGCAAAAATAGCTACTACGTAGCCTAGTTTAGTTTTAAGAGCTTTATGTTTAGTATTTCAGGAATTGTATTTTCAATAAAGAAACAAGTAAGAAAATTATAGTCAATCTAGACCGACTATACGATACCCTATTCCATAGGTTAGAGACCCTATCTCTTCGGTCCAACTAATTGGATATAGAAAATAAGCATAAAACAAATTTGAGTGGCATTGTTTTAATTTTTTGCCTGCAGATATGAAAAAGTTCATATCGGATGCTATATTTATATGGGGACTGACCATATTTGGCAAAGTCGCTTATATTTTGAAAAAATGTTAACAAACCAAATTTTAAAAAAATCTGTGCAATATTTTTTGTTTTTTTGAGAGATTTAAGTGAAAATCGGGAAGCAGCTCTTTATGAGGCATATGACTAAGAATTGTCGTATAGAGATTATTTTTGGACTAGTGATTATGGATATAATAAACACATATGAACCCAATTTGACTGAGATCTATATGATAATTTGGATCTTCTGGCAATTTATGTCGATTTCATAGGGGTCATTTGTATCGGGACTAGGCCTGGACATAGACCGAATTTCACCAATTTTAATAGCGTTCATCCTATGGCCGATAAAAGCTCACATGCCAAATTTCATCAAAATATATTCATATTTGCGACCTGTAGTTTGATTACAAAGTTTACATAGACACACAGACGGAAGAAGGGACGGACGGACATTGCTAAATCGACCCAGAAAGCGATTCTGAGTCGGTCGGTATAATAAAAGATGGGTCTAGATCAAATATTTTTGGTTGTTACAAACAGCAGCACAAAGTCATTATACCCAAACCACATAGTGGTATAGGGTATAAACAGTTTCTTACAAACATTCAAAGAATATAGTTTAACTTGATTTAGTTGAGTACAATTATAGAGTGTCTTACAAACATTCAAAGAATATAGTTTAACTTGATTTTGTTGAGTTCAATTATAGAGTGTCTTATAACCATTCAAAGAATATAGTTTTACTTGATTTAGTTGAGTTCAATTATAGAGTGTCTTACAAACATTCGTACGTTGGTTTAATTCTATTCGTAGAAAATAAAACATTTGGTCCTTCGAAATAAAAAGAAAAACCAGAAAAATAAATAAATAAGCGTCACCACGTCTATAACAGTGATTTGGTTAACCTAATTAGTAATAGAAGACAAAAATATCTCTAACCAGAGGAATAAATGTCATAAAAGGCAAGCTCGGCCAAAACAGAGTGAAAATTTATTTAAAAACAAAAAATAAATAAATATTAGATTGAAAATAAGTATATATTGAAGACTTAAAATGTCGAAAAAAAAACTGTTTGAGCGCCAATCAATACTGAGACAGGAAGTAGTCGATCTAAGAAACGCATTCAGCCAAGAGAATGTTCGACTTAAGCAACTTCCAGAAAAGGAAAGACGGCTCGCTAAAATTAAGACTGAGTTTATTAAAAACCACGACAAGCTAGTAAAGGCAGGTGAAGAAAGGAATGAATATTTCGTTCAAAACTATTTTGGACCCATCACCAAGATTTTTGAGGAAGTCGGAGCCACAAGAGCGAAGCTATATGAGCAGTCAGAGCTTAAAGTGGCTGAAAACAAAGAAGATGGCACTCACCAAGAACAATTAAACACATCATCACTACAATTTCAAATAGAAGGCAAGGTGGGCACTCCACAACCAACTGAAGGTGATGATGAAGATCTGAATGAAATAATATATTTTGACCAGGCAAAGTCAATGTACAAGGACTTGATCCAAGCACAAGGTCGCCTTGTAACATTCAGCAATGACCAGTTATATGATGAGTTGAAAATAATTGATGAAGATTATGAAATACTCGATGAAATCTTCAATCAAGTTAACAAAAAGAGTAAAAAATGTCCTCAGATTTTCCACGAAATGAAAAGTATCAGAGAATTGAAGCGGGAAATTATTACGAACATCAAATCAAGAAAAAATCAACTAACCGTAGAGCCACAAGCTACAAAATCGAGATTAGTTGATGTAAAAACTCCAGTGTTCGACGGGGCAGTGTGTGAGTGGAACTAGTTCTACGATTTATTTATGAGTGTTGTCCACAGCCAAAATGAGCCTCAACAGGAACAACAAACCTATCATCAACAAAAATTCTATACTGTTACTAAACCTGAAATGTACTGGCAAGAGGGCTATAAAATCTATAAAAGTACTTGGATAAAGGAAACAAAACCTGGCTCACACAAATTATGGACGGCAAAGAAACACACAACAACAAAATCGCGTGTAGTTTTTGACACGCCGGAAAGACCAACAAGTGGTAAGAACAAAAATTATTTAATATATACAAGTTCCAGGCTACAAGGAGATCAGGTGAAGGGTGATTCTCAATATGATGAAGGTTACCTTAAAGAAAAGGTAGCAATATCATTATCGTCATCTACAACCAACACCTCTCCATCTTCAATAACTACACTAATAGCACACAGTACCAAAAAATTCTACCACAAGAACAAAAACCTTCAACATATCATCATGATGCCATCGTTGCTTCGCCACAAAATCCAGAACAGTCCTTGGCTTTCTCAAAAGAAACGAGTACCCCTGAAAAAGTGTTGGAAATTATACGAGATTCTGATGCCTTTACTTCAGTCCCTCAGAAATCACCTTCAGAACATCATGATCTAGATTTAATACAAAAAACTGTAACGGGTGTTATATCAAAAAATGCGTTAGACACAAATCCGGCTCAAAGTTACTTTAAAGAAAATGGAGATGCTCAATATGGTGATGATGCCGATTTCATAGGTGACAAAAATGAGGATGCTGCATCGGCGGGTGGTAATACAACAGTGAGTTCGATGCCAAATACAAATATAAAAACAGCCACTATCTCTAAGGCTGTAAAACAACAACCTATATCAAATTCATCACACATGAATACAAAAGATCCAGCAAAGGGCGATTTGCGATACGATAATCGCCGGTTGATGTTTACAACATTAATACACAAAATCCTTGATCAACCTCAGGCAAACGGTGAATCAACAGCAAGTGTAAAGCAACTACTTGATACAACAAATAGTTGCATCCATGGACTGAGAAGCATGGACATTGAGTTAAATAATGAAGAGCCAGTTATTGCGCGAATAATAATTAGAAAACTCGATGCAAATGGTCTTCGTTTGTACGAACATAATGTTAAGAAGACCAAAAAAATCCAAACCCTTAAAGATGTGATGGGATTTCTTTCTTTAGAAGCTGTTTCAAAACAACAAATTGGTAACAAATTTCAGAAGAAAAAATATGGTTACCTTCAAACAACACTAGTTTCTACAAAACAAATATGTTGCAAAAAAGCCATTTAACAACAGTTTGCTTTTAATTTCTGGCACTATTCAAAATGGATAGACTCAGTTTAGTCAGAAAAGAAAATTGGTGTCAAAGAAGCCTAAGTCACACGAAGAGCCAAAAATGTCAAAGTAACCATAAATGCAGATTTAATCATCATGAACTTCTATAGACGTTACAAAAATTCTGAAACACTCCCCAATTGTCGTTTCGCGTTTGGCAGAATGTTCACAATTAAACATCAAAAACGACGGAAGCTTGTGACAAGGATGAGTATCAAGATGTTTACGAAAAACCTTCCTTTTAATGACACACGCTCAAATTAATACATGTTACATGTACAAAGAATCCGCAAGGACAATTCGATTGCGATAGTAATTTTTCATGGAAACCAGCTATCGAAAGATCATTCGAAGTTACCGCATTAAAAGAATCCAGACATGCAGAATGTAACGTCGACGAAGTTACTAAGAAAAGAATGTGGAAAGCACTCTCTACGGAAAACAAATGGATTTTTACCATCTTTAACCAATTTACACTTGGTGTGGGTTGCGGCATGGGGAATCGCAGTTGGTTAACCCTGCCGCCAAAAGGCATTTTGAGTCTGCCTCCAGGTTGCACTGCCATATACGAGGGAATAACACTTACAACATCTTTAAAATTTACAACAAACAGAAGTTCGTCCATACAAACATCTTCTTGGAATTTGGATACTGACAGAATGGAATCTAGGCTAGTAAAGCCATTCGATGTAACCATAGTAAATAACACTAAAGGTATAAAGCATTTGATGAAGAAAGTTAACCAGTTGGAAGCCATCAACATTGAGCTGAAGGCGATGCAATTTCATCATCTTAGTGGACATACATCATTAACACTAGTTGTAATTATTCTCCTGTTCGCAGTTTGTATCTATATCAAACACAAATGTTGCAGTGTCAATAAGTCGGTGGTTAAATTGGACTTTTCGCCGCCTGCTGCATATGCGCCCCGGCAGAATGTTCAAGATTGGATGAACATGTTTTATGTTATATTATATTTAAGTAGAATTATGTAGATAGTATTTCCCTGATTACCAATTGTTCAAGATTAGTTGAACATTCTTTCTATTATCTTATATTTAAGTAGAAGTAGACTATTTGTATTTCCCTGATTACCAATAGAAATGCAAATATTCATAACTGCATTCTGAAAAACAGGGACATAAAATTATGGGAATTAAATGAGTTGTATGTTTAGGTCTTAGCATGTGGTACGCACATGTGTGGGGTACTGAGATACGGATAAGGCATACGAGTATTGCATGTGGATATACCAACAAATAAAAAAGGTTTTATGGTTGCATCGCTTATCGTAAACTCATTAGATAAGAATTCATCCTTTCGAGGGATAGCAAAGATAACTAATAGGTAGATAACTAATAGGTAGTAGGAATTGTAGATTCAATAAAAAAAAACAGTGTCTTACAAACATTCAAAGAATATAGTTTAACTTGATTTAGTTGAGTTCAATTACAGAGTGTCTTACAAACATTCGTACATTGTTTTAATTCTAATTAGAAAATAAGTACTTAATAAGTACTTTTTAAATTCAAAAAGCAAATTTTCTTAAATAAGTGTCCCTTAAAAAAGTTAGTTTTCTTAAAAACAACCTTCCTTTAAAAAGTACCTTTTCTAAAAAGTATCTTTTCCTACTTTTCTCTATCATTCCGTAAAAATTAAATTTGTTTCAAAAAAGTAACTTTTCTTAAAAAAGTACTTTTTTCTTTAAAAATAAAGAAATAAATACAGAAAGTAAATTTTCTTAATAAAGTGCTTATTCTTAAACAAGGGCACTTTCTCAAAAATACCTATTCACAAATAAGAAAATGTTCTCAAAGAATAACTTTTCTTAAATAAAAAAAATCGTGTGAGTCCGATCACAGGGGAGATGTGTTAACATCTAGTAATTAAAGATTTTTTATAAGTTTTTTAAAATCAACCAGAAAGCGTCATCTATGTATCACTTACAGCAATCAACTCAATCAGGGGCTCTGCTAATATAAAAATATTTATTATTATTTATTATTTCAACCGGTTAATTTTAAATTTTGCATTTTTTATTTTTCGTTTTTAATTTTTGGTTTTTTATTTTTCATTTTTTATTTTTCATTATTCATTTTGTTTTATTCTGGGTTTTAATAACGTAAAAAAAATCTCTTTCGGGTTGGAGATGTGTAATGAAATGGGGGCCAATCTAGAAAGAGATTTATTTATAATTAATCGATTACGAGTAATTATAATTGGGGTTACGGGAAATAAAAGAAAAAAAAGAGAATTAGTTTCTTTTATTTAAATATAATTCTGTGGGATTAGGGATGCTCACCTTTTGTTGGAGTTACAATTTTTTATATGGAAAAAAAAACTTTCTGTTGAATATATAAATTCCCTTTTTTTACGTATTTCCCAATTTATTTAAATCTAAGTTTCAGCGATAAGTGTCTGCTCGTATGTACATAAAATGGTAAGTAAAATTAGGAAAATGCCGTTCAATTTTATTACACTTCGCTTTAACAAATTGAAACGGCTGAATGCAAATTTTTAAAATTCTTGCAACGAGTGCTAAATTTGCATGTTGATAACTAAAAATTCAATTATATATCTTAAAGTTTTTAGCGATTTTCTTCAACTAATATTAGGACTAATATTAAAAATAATAACGATTATAAATGCATTTTTCTTTGTTTTATTATTATTATTTTTGGTGTCCAAAGTTGTTTGGACATGGTGCCGGCTTTGCCTTCAGGCAACATTTTTTGAGCACACAACGTTCGTCAATGAACGTATTGCTTCTATCAAAACTTGAGTGTTAGATGATGTTGGTGAGTTGGTTGCTGAACCACAGGTTGATGAAGTGATGGTTGATGCCGTTATGTTAGATGGCTAGCGCGAGAACTCTTTGGCCTTCTAGAACGTTGGGGTGAAACAAAGTGTGATGGAACCTATCACATGTTCGGCACGTGTCTAGCGACTTGCAGCCTCTCCAATCATGGCTTCTGGCTAAGCAATTGACACACATTCTGTATTTGTCCACTACTTCTTCTCTCCGTTTGACCGTCATCTTCAAGAACCGCTTACAAAAACGTAGTGCATGGAAATTTCGGCACAGTACGCACTTATAGAGATCGGACTATGCGGTGATCTTGGCTGGGACGAGTTTGAGTAAGTCGTCGATTGGGCCTGGATTTACGGAAATAAAAAATAAATTAGAAAAATTCAAACATGATATTGGCAAATATAAGGATATAAATACAAAGTGTGTAGTGCAATTAGCAAATAATGATTGTTAGATGATTCTAGTATGATATAGAGATGGTTTTAATGAATATGTAATAAAGGATATTAAATTAAAAGAATTAAGCTTCATCAGAGGGTTCACTGCCTAAAAAGGGAAGAAAACATAGTTTGACAATGGGACGAGTTATTATTCCCGTAGATAGGCGTACATCATCTGGGCCGTGATATATTTGCACTATTCTTCCTAATCGCCGCTCATACGGTGGCTGTAAATCATCCATCACTACTACGAGATCTCCTACTTTTAGGTTAGGAGTTGAATTTTCCATTTGTATCGCTTGTGTAATGCTTTGAGGTAGTGTTCTTTCCACCGAATAGCAAATTGATGATGGATTACTCTCAATTTCTCCCATCTATTAATGTGAAACATGTTTTGGGCATTTTGCTCTGGAAACGCTAGGATAGGAGCACCTCTTAGGAAGTTGCCAGGAGTTAATGCAGCCAAATCTGCTGGATCCTCTGATAAGGCGGATATTGGTCGGGAATTCAGTATGCCTTCAATTCTAGCTAGAAGGGTGGAAAATTCGAATGTGAATTTCTGAGAACCTGCGATTCGTTTGAAATGGAACTTAAAACTTTTAACGGCGGCTTCCCATAAGCCGCCCATGTGAGGTGCATAAGGAGTTATAAATTGCCATTCAAAGCCATTTGCGACATATTTCTGAGCAATATCTTGGGCGGCGGTTTTTACGAAGGTGCTAAATTCGATTTCAAGTATCCTGCTGCAACCTAAGAAGTTCCTGCCATTATCCGTGATTTTGTGGGAGCCCCCGCCTCCCGATGAATCGCGTGAATGCTGCTTGAAAAGCTGCTGAGGACAAATCAGAGCATGACTCTAGATGAATGGCTTTTGTGCTACAGCAAACGAAAATACTGACGTAACCTTTCACGTATATCGAATTTCGTAAGGGTGACGTTTTTATTTCGAAGGGACCAGCGAAATCTACACCGCTTATTTGAAAGGGGAGAGACAGATTACATCTTTCTGGTGGTAGGGGAGCCATTATTTGTAGACATGGTTGTTGTTTGAAGATGCCGCACGTTTTGCAGTTGCGTATAATCTTCTTCACTCGAGGTTTGAGTCTGAATATGTGAAATTCGGTCTGCACCATTCGACACATTTGGCTGCATTCAGCATGACCGAGAAATGTGTGCAAGTGGGAAAGGTAAATTTGGAAAAATTTAGAGTTTCCAGGGAGTATTATTGGGTAACGTTCGTTATATGGAAGTGATGATTGAGACAATCTTCCATTAGCTCTTATAATTTTGTTAGAGTCGAGGAAGGGATTTAGGGTTTTTAAAGAACTTTTGTTGGATATATTTTGGGTGTTTTATAAACATCGATATTCGTCCGAATAAAATGTTTTCTGAGCTAGAACGATGAGCCTTGTTTTAACGTGTTTTGTTTCCTCTTATGATAATTCATTTCGAGTGGTGTCGTAAGTACTTGATCTGATTCTGCGAACACACCTATTAAAGAATCGGAAAACGTAACTTACAACATGTAACGCTTTGCTATATGAAGAGAATCTATCTAAAATATTTTCTTGTTCGACTTCGGCATGCAACGTATGAATTTCTTTAGGAGTTTCATGAGTTTTTGGAGTATTTATTTTAGGCCGTTCTGATGGGTGTTTATGTAACCATGGAGGGCCATGCCACCATTGCGAGATATTAGCAAGTTCATGGGATTGCATCCGCGTGTTCCAAGATAAGCTGGATTGTAATGAGAAGGGACATGTCGACACTTTGCCTTAGGAATAAGGCGATGAATTTGAGCTATTCTGTTTGCGACGTATGTTTCCCATATTGAAGGCGGTTTAGAGAGCCAACCAAGGACAATCGAAGAATCCGTCCATAAATATATTTCCGTGTCTTTGAAATTTAGGGAGTTTTCTACATACTTAATGAGATTTGCAACAATACAGCGCTATTGAGTTCCAAACCTGGAAGACATACAGTTTGGATAGGTGCTACTTTAGATTTCAGCAGTAATAGATTGGAGTGTGTATTCTGGGAATCTGTTTGAGTTCGTTGGTATACTTTGCCGCAGTAGAAGCATCACAGAAGCCATGGATTTGGACTGTGTCGGAGGGCATGAACTGAAGCCATCGGGGGAGAGAGACTGTTTCTATTTCGACTAAGTCAAATACGAGATCGTTCTATTTCTTAAGCGATTCTTTTGAAATGTCCTCGTCCCACTCAAGACCTTCTAGCCATAGCGTTTCATTAGAATTTTGGCTTTGATGACTATGGGTGCTAGCCATCCAGCGGGGTCAAAGAGTTTTGCCAATTCTTTGAAATGGCCTGTCTTCTGGGTGCACAAGAATTTGGCTATACATTTTTTGTATCTCGCCACTGAGGACGTATTTGTACTTTCTCCAATTGAGAATTATGGTAATCAATTCAGCCTGAAGAGTAGACCCTGTATGGAGAACATCGTTAAGCGAGACTTGGGATTTTGACTTTCTCGACGTGTTAAACACAACTCTAACTTTGGTGGTATTGTGTTCTGGTCGTACTTCCGCATGGTGGGGTAAATAAAACGAGCGGTACTTGCCTTTATATATTATTTCCTGTGACGAAGCTTCTTCCATATGGCCTAGAGTCAAATATTCATTGAGAACTGAGTTGTATTGGGAGTGAAGATCTGGATTTTTTTGCCGAAGTTTTTTCCATTCTGGAAAATTGGGCTACAGCTACAAACCGGGACGAACCAAGGAAGATTTCTTCAGGATATTTATTTTTGAACGGAAGCCTTACAACGTATCTGCCGTTTTCCTGACGAGTAGTGGTTTGAGAATAGAAATTTTTACATACATCGTCTGCATTTGAGTTTGATTTTATCGAAGGTATTTCTTCTTCTTCCCAGAATCTTTTCAAGAGCGTGTGCAGATTATTATTTTCTAGCTCACAGACTGAGGTCGTGAATGTTTGAAAGGGTTGAGTTTTTATAGGACCGCTTAGTACCCATCCAAAAATTGTGTTGTAGGCCGAAGTTTGACCACAAATAATTTGGCGTATGCCATCAATGTTAATAAATTGCTCATAATCATTGCCAATACTCAAATCTATTTGGGAAGATTTGTTAAAAGTTGGGTCAGCTAAATCTAATACCTTAACTTCCTTAGAGTTTGGAATTTAAAAGCTGTAAGCTGGGAGACGCTTTGTAACTTTGCGCAAGATTATGGCTTTAATGGGGATTCTGGTGTTTGTTCTTGTAGCGTACAATGTGAATTCGCACTCTTTGTTAGCACTTTGCTTTTGTCCACCAATGCCAATGATTTCAAAATGAGACTTTTGACATGGGAGCTGAAGTCTATTTCTGACTTTCTCAGCTAAAAATGTTCGCTGAGAACCGGGGTCTATAAGGGCTCTAATAGTAAAACGCTCTCCTCTATATTCAATTTGAACTAGGGCAGTTCTTAAAAGTATATTTTGATTACTCGTTGAGCAGTTGGCATGAATTTGGCGTGAGGTGGAAGGTTGTTCAGCCTGAGTATCGGCTTTAGAGTTTTGAATTGTATCTGACAAATTACTTCGAAATTTAGTTTTATCGTTTGAGAGACCTCTTTGTGAGTTTTCATTATTTTGAGGCATGTTTTGACTCCGGTTTTTCATATGTAGTAACGTGTGATGGGATTTTTTGCAATATATGCACGTATGTTTGCTTTTGAAATTGGCTTTGAGATGGGATCTTGCTAAGCAATTGTTGCAGAATTTGTTTTGAAAAACGTAATCTACTCTCTGTTGCACGTCAAGTGCTTGAAATTTGGGACAATTTTGGAGAGTATGGTCTTCACTACATAATTTACATACGGAATTTAAGTTTTCTTGTGATATAAACGTTTGTACAATTGGATGTGAATTTGAAAGACCGAAGCTATCTTTTGAGGTTCTAATACTTGTAAGTCTTTCTACAGCTTCAAATCTATCTGCAAGGAACTGAGACATTTGGGACCATTTCGAAAGCTCACGTGGGGATGTGAGGGCTAGAGTTATATCTGGAAGTTTGGTTGAGATCAATCGAATGAGTATCGGGTCCCAACATTCCACTTCGACGCCCAGAGTTCTAAGAGTTGCTAGAGAATCATTAACTGGTGATTGTATTCTTCTAATCGATTCGCTATTCGATTCGTTTGTTCTCGTAGCGAGTTTTCAGCGCATTAGTAAAATAAAAACCTTTTGTTCCTCAAAGGGTTAATAGACAAAAATTACTCTTGAGTTAATTTCAAATTTTAAATTTATTCAATGATTATTTTGAATATTTATTTGCATAATGATAATTTCCAAATTATTGAAATCTACCAATACAAGTTTATATATTAGGCCTTTATTAAGGATCTGAGATATATGTACATACAATGTTAAAATTTCTTATTTTTAAAATTTTTAGATTTTTTCCTTTGGACGCAATTTTGTTCAAAATAATTTTAAATTTTCTAAGGTGAATCAATAAATTTAACTTTAAATCTGGAAAATGTATGTTTTCACTTAGGAAATTATGTTATTTAGGCAAAACTTTACGAATTAGTTAATCGTTTGTTCCCCAAAGTGTTAAATATATAATACTAACAGAGAACAATATAATGAGCCAGGTTTAATTTGCTCTTTCGAGTTAAAAAAAAAAATTGAGATATATGCTTTCACAATTTTTAAAATTTTTTTTCTTTTAACTCATAATAATTTCAATTAATATTAAGGGTGCATTTCGTGAATTTAATCACCTTGTGTTTATAAATTTTCTCATGTAAATTCTTTGTAATTTAAAAAAAAATTTTGTATATAAAGTTGTATCAAGTTTTATTAAGCGCTTTAGAAATAAATAGGGTTAATATTCCTGCAGAAATGTGTTCATATTTTCAAATTATAGCGTATTTTAATATTCATAAATAATTTTCAAAGTAATCGAAACTAATTAATTATTTTCGTTTTTCATTATAATTTCTCCTGAAATTTATTTCAAATTATAGTTTTTCCATATTTTCTTTTTTATAAATAATTCGATGGTATCACTAAAGAGATATGTGTATGTAATAAAGCTTTAATAAGTATTAAGAGAGTTTTCTCTTAATTGATCTGATTCGTGTTTAAATTACATTTGAGTGCATGAAATTATGTATTGTTGTTGTGATTATGTTCCTATGTGTGTAAAAGCTGTTTTATTGAAATGTAATGTGTTCTCACTTTTTTGTATTGTTTTTTTTTTATGTTGTCTTTTAATTTTCTTTTTTAGTGGACTGCAGAAATTGTGTATATAAAAAACAATTTAAGAGAGGCTCAAAATGAGAAATTTGTAGGAAAACTTTTGTAAAAGAAAGCTTTTTTTTATATTGTTTCAATTTAACAGTAAAGCAGTTTTTATATATGCGAAAAGAAGAACGACTTTTTGGTGGTTTAAAATTTAATAAGTACTGAGCGAGGGAGTAATTGGTTCCTCTCTTAATTTAAGTTTTTTTTCCGTTTTATGTAAATTTTTTGTAGTTTATTTGGTTTGTTGTTTTTCAAGGGCAAATGAAGGATTTTTATGCACAAATTTTAAGGAACCGGTTTTTTATAAAAAATTAACGGTTTTATTGGTTGTAAATTGTTATTGTCAATTTTAAACTGTGTGTTCTTTTTAACTCTAATTTAATAAAATGAAGTTCTAAGATTTAAACCAAATTTTTTCGCGTATCCACTTTTATTTATTTATGTTAATATTTTCCTGTAGCTTTTTAATTCACTTTTTAGTAAGAACTTTTATTTTTGGTGACGAAATGTTTTAATTTAAATTGAAATCTGCACTTGTACTGCGAGAAACGAATATTTTTTGTACTCACTTTCTGTTTGTTATTTTTTGTACTGATGCGATCTGTTCTTTTGTGTTGGATTTACCTCATACCTTCGTTTTGTTTAATCTGACTTTACACCTTTGTTGCTGCTGTTTTTTCTAGAGAGATGATGATTTGCCGGCTGAACAAAGCGTTACTTGTTGTCTTTTTCTTTCCTTCAGAATTGTTGGTTCCTTTGCTTGTTTTTTTGAGGATCGATAGGATCACGTATTATTCTGGGTTTTAGTAACATAAAAAAAATCTCTTTTGGGTTGGAGATGTGTAATGAAAAAGGGGCCAATACAGAAAAAGATTTATTTATAATTACTCGATTATGAGTAATTATAATTTGGATTACGGGAAATAAAAGAAAAAAGAGAATTAGTTTATTTTATTAAAATGTAATTCTGTGGGATTACACCTTTCGTTGGGGTTACAATTTTTTTTATGAAAAAAAAACTTTCTGTTGAATATTTAAATTCCTTTTTCTACGTATTTCACAATTTGTTTAAATCTGAGTTTCAGCGATAAGTGTCTGCTCGTATGTACATCAAAATGGTAAGTAAAATTAGCAAAATGCCGTTAAATTTTATTACACTTCTGTCACCCTGTTTAAGTACAACTCTGTGGTCAAGTACAACTCCGTGTTGGTTATGCCATTTTGACTTTGAGACATATACAACGCTGTAGTGACATTCGAGTAACAGCTACAAACCGAACAAGACGTCAAATAAAATTAGCATATTTTCTTTGTTATTTTAAATAACAAAGAAATGGAACTTAAAACTTTTAACGGCGTCTTCCCATAAGCCGCCCATGTGAGGTGCATAAGGAGTTATAAATATCCATTCAAAGCCATTTGCGACATATTTCTGAGCAATATCTTGGGCGGCGGTTTTTACGAAGGTGCTAAATTCGATTTCAAGTATTCTGCTGCAACCTAAGAAGTTCCTGCCATTATCCGTTATTTTGGGGGAGCCCCCGCCTCCCGATGAATCGCGTGAATGCTGCTTGAAAAGCTGCTGAGGACAAATCAGAGCATGACTCTAGGTGAATGGCTTTTGTGCTACAGCAAACGAAAATACTGACGTAACCTTTCACGTATATCGAATTTCGTAAGGGTGACGTTTTTATTTCGAAGGGACCAGCGAAATCTACACCGCTTATTTGAAAGGGGATAGACAGATTACATCTTTCTAGTGGTAGGGGAGCCATTATTTGTAGACATGGTTGTTGTTTGAAGATGATGCACGTTTTGCAATTGCGTATAATCTTCTTCACTCGAGGTTTGAGTCTGAATATGTGAAATTCGGTCTGCACCATTCGACACATTTGGCTGCATTCAGCATGACCGAGAAATGTGTGCAAGTGGGAAAGGTAAATTTGGAAAAATCTAGAGTTTCCAGGGAGTATTATTGGGTAACGTTCGTTATATGGAAGTGATGATTGAGACAATCTTCCATTAGCTCTTATAATTTTGTTAGAGTCGAGGAAGGGATTTAGGGTTTTTAAAGAACTTTTGTTGGATATATTTTGGGTGTTTTATAAACATTGATATTCGTCCGAATAAAATGTTTTCTGAGCTAGAACGATGAGCCTTGTTTTAACGTGTTTTGTTTCCTCTTATGATAATTCATTTCGAGTGGTGTCGTAAGTACTTGATCTGATTCTGTGAACACACCTATTAAAGAATCGGAAAACGTAACTTACAACATGTAAAGCTTTGCTATATGAAGAGAATCTATCTAAAATATTTTCTTGTTCGACTTCGGCATGCAACGTATGAATTTCTTTAGGAGTTTCATGAGTTTTTGGAGGATTTATTTTAGGCCGTTCTGATGGGTGTTTATGTAACCATGGAGGGCCATGCCGCCATTGCGAGATATTAGCGAGTTCATGGGATTGCATCCGCGTGTTCCAAGATCAGCTGGATTGTAATGAGTAGGGACATGTCGACACTTTGCCTTAAGAATAAGGCGATGAATTTGAGCTATTCTGTTTGCGACGTATGTTTCCCATATTGAAGGCGGTTTAGAGAGCCAACCAAGGACAATCGAAGAATCCGTCCATAAATATATTTCCGTGTCTTTGAAATTTAGAGAGTTTTCTACATACTTAATGAGATTTGCCAACAATACAGCGCTATTGAGTTCCAAACCTGGAAGACATACAGTTTGGATAGGTGCTACTTTAGATTTCAGCAAAAATAGATTGGAATGTGTATTCTGGGAATCTGTTTGAGTTCGTTGGTATACTTTGGCGCATCGGGGGAGAGAGACTGTTTCTATTTCGACTAAGTCCAATACGAGATCGTTCTATTTCTTAAGCGATTCTTTTGAAATGTCCTCGTCCCATTCAAGACCTTCTAGCCATAGCGTTTCAATAGAATTTTGGCTTTGATGACTATGGGTGCTAGCCATCCAGCGGGGTCAAAGAGTTTTGCCAATTCTTTGAAATGGCCTGTCTTCTGGGTGCACAAGAATTTGGCTATACATTTTTTGTATCTCGCCACTGAGGACGTATTTGTACTTTCTCCAATTGAGAATTATGGTAATCAATTCAGCCTGAAGAGTAGACCCTGTATGGAGAACATCGTTAAGCGAGACTTGGGATTTTGACTTTCTCGACGTGTTAAACACAACTCTAACTTTGGTGGTTTTGTGTTCTGGTCGTACTTCCGTATGGTGGGGTAGATAAAACGAGCGGTACTTGCCTTGAGATATTATTTCCTGTGACGAAGCTTCTTCCATATGGCCTTGAGTCAAATATTCATTGAGAACTGAGTTGTATTGGGAGTGAAGATCTGGATTTTTTGCCGAAGTTTTTTCCATTCTGGAAAATTGGGCTACAGCTACAAACCGGGACGAACAAAGGAAGATTTCTTCAGGATATTTATTTTTGAACGGAAGCCTTACAACGTATCTGCCGTTTTCCTGACGAGTAGTGGTTTGAGAATAGAAATTTTTACATACATCGTCTGCATTTGAGTTTGATTTTATCGAAGGTATTTCTTCTTCTTCCCAGAATCTTTTCAAGAGCGTGTGCAGATTATTATTTTCTAGCTCACAGACTGAGGTCGTGAATATTTGAATGGGTTGAGTTTTTATAGGACCGCTTAGTACCCATCCAAAAATTGTGTTGTAGGCCGAAGTTTGACCACAAATGTTTTGGCGTATGCCATCAATGTTAATAAATTGCTCATAATCATTGCCAATAATTAAATCTATTTGAGAGGATTTGTTAAAAGTTGGGTCAGCTAGATCTAATACCTTAACTTCCTTAGAGTTTGGAATTTAAAAGCTGTAAGCTGGGAGACGCTTTGTAACTTTGTGCAAGATTATGGCTTTAATGGGGATTCTGGTGTTTGTTCTTGTACCGTACAATGTGAATTCGCACTCCTTGTTAGCACTTTGCCTTTGTCCACCAATGCCAATGATTTCAAAATGAGATTTTTGATATGGGAGCTGAAGTCTTTTTCTGACTTTCTCAGCTAAAAATGTTCGCTGAGAACCGGGGTCTATAAGGGCTCTAATAGTAAAACGCTCTCCTCTATATTCAATTTGAACTAGGGCAGTTCTTAAAAGTATATTTTGATTGCTCGTTGAGCAGTTGGCATGAATTTGGCGTGAGGTGGAAGGTTGTTCAGCCTGAGTATCGGCTTTAGAGTTTTGAATTGTATCTGACAAATTATTTCGAAATTTAGTTTTATCGTTTGAGAGACCTCTTTGTGAGTTTTCATTATTTTGAGGCATGTGTTGACTCCGCTTTGTCATATGTAGTAACGTGTGATGGGATTTTTTGCAATATATGCACGTATGTTTGCTTTTGAAATAGACTTTGAGATGGGATCTTGCTAAGCAATTGTTGCAGAATTTGTTTTGAAAAACGTAATCTACTCTCTGTTGCACGTCAAGTGCTTGAAATTTGGGACAATTTCGGAGAGTATGGTCTTCCCTACATAATTTACATACGGAATTTAAGTTTTCTTCTGATATAAACGTTTGTACAATTGGATGTGAATTTGAAAGACCGAAGCTATCTTTTGAGGTTCTAATACTTGTAAGTCTTTCTACAGCTTCAAATATATCTGCAAGGAACTGAGACATTTGGGACCATTTCGAAAGCTCACGTGGTGATGTGAGTGACTGTTCCCAAAGGGCTAGAGTTATATCTGGAAGTTTGGTTGAGATCAATCGAATGAGTATCGGGTCCCAACATTCCACTTCGACGCCCAGAGTTCTAAGAGTTGCTAGAGAATCATTAACTGATAATTGTATTCTTCTAATCGATTCGCTATTCGATTCGTTTGTTCTCGTAGCGAGTTTTCAGCGCATTATTAAAATAAAAACCTTTTGTTCCTCAAAGGGTTAATAGACAAAAGTTACTCTTGAGTTAATTTCAAATTTTAAATTTATTCAATGATTATTTTGAATATTTATTTGCATAATGATAATTTCCAAATTATCGAAATGTACCAATACAAGTTTATATATTAGGCCTTTATTAAGGATCTAAGATATATGTACATACAATGTTAAAATTTCTTATTTTTAAAATTTTTAGATTTTTTCCTTTGGGCGCAATTTAGTTCACAATAATTTAAAATTTTTTAAGGTGAATCAATAAATTTAACTTTAAATCTGGAAAATGTATGTTTTCACTTAGGAAATTATGTTATTTAGGCAAAACTTTACGAATTAGTTAATCGTTTGTTCCCCAAAGTGTTAAATATATAATACTAACAGAGAACAATTTAATGAGCCAGGTTTAATTTGCTCTTTCGAGTTTAAAAAAAAATTGAGATATATGCTTTCACAATTTTTAAAATTTTTTTTCTTTTAACACATAATAATTTCAATTAATATTAAGGGTGCATTTCGTGAATTTAATCACCTTGTGTTTATAAATTTTCTCATGTAAATTCTTTGTAATTTAAAAAAAAATTTTGTATATAAAGTTGTATCAAGTTTTATTAAGCGCTTTAGAAATAAATAGGGTTAATATTCCTGCAGAAATTTGTTCATATTTTCAAATTATAGCGTATTTTAATATTCATAAATAATTTTCAAAGTAATCGAAACTAATTAATTATTTTCGTTTTTCATTATAATTTCTCCTGAAATTTATTTCAAATTATAGTTTTTCCATATTTTCTTTTTTATAAATAATTCGATGGTATCACTAAAGAGATATGTGTATGTAATAAAGCTTTAATAAGTATTAAGAGAGTTTTCTCTTAATTGATCTGATTCGTGTTTAAATTAATTTGAGTGCATGAAATTATGTATTGTTGTTGTGATTATGTTCCTATGTGTGTAAAAGCTGTTTTATTGAAATGTAATGTGTTCTCTCTTTTTTGTATTGTTTTTTTATGTCTTTTAATTTTCTTTTTAAGTGGACTGTAGAAATTGTGTATATAAAAAACAATTTAAGAGAGGCTCAAAATGAGGAATTTGTAGGAAAACTTTTGTAAAAGAAAGCTTTTTTTTATATTGTTTCAATTTAACGGTAAAGCAGTTTTTATATATGCGAAAAGAAGAACGACTTACGTGATATTATTAAGAGCATACAAAAAAGGCACGAACACTACCTCCAATTTTTTGGTGGTTTAAAATTTAATAAGTACTGAGCGAGGGAGTAATTGGCTCCTCTCTTAATTTAAGTTTTTTCCGTTTTATGTAAATTTTTTGTAATTTATTTGGTTTGTTGTTTTTCAAGGGCAAATGAAGGATTTTTATGCACAAATTTTAAGGAACCGGTTTTTTATAAAAAATTAACGGTTTTATTGGTTGTAAATTGTTATTGTCAATTTTAAACTGTGTGTTCTTTTTAACTCTAATTTAATAAAATGAATTTAATTTTCTTTATGTATCGACCTTTTTTGTATTGTTTAATAAATATTCAGAACCTATATTTCTGACGGGCTTACAAGGTCATTTCAAGATTTAAATAAAAGATTATTATTTAATTTTTTCTCCTACGTTTCGTTGGGATTTTCCAACTTCTTCAGGGATATTTTTATTAAATCTGGCAACGACAGAAACAAATGAATAAAACGACAACATTAAGTAACATCAACACAAGTTCTAAGATTTTAACCAAATTTTTTCGCGTATCCACTTTTATTTATTTATGTTAATATTTTCCTGTAGCTTTTTAATTCACTTTTTAGTAAGGACTTTTATTTTTGGTGACGAAATGTTTTAATTTAAATTGAAATCTGCACTTTTACTGCGAGAAACGATTATTTTTTGTACTCACTTTCTGTTTGTTATTTTTTGTACTGATGCGATCTGTTCTTTTGTGTTGGATTAACCTCATACTTTCGTTTTGTTGAATCTGACTTTACACCTTTGTTGCTGCTGTTTTTTCTAGAGAGATGATGATTTGCCGGCTGAACAAAGCGTTACTTGTTGTCTTTTTCTTTCCTTCAGAATTGCTGGTTCCTTTGCTTGTTTTTTGAGGATCGATAGGACCACGTATTATTCTGGGTTTTAATAACATAAAAAAAATCTCTTTTGGGTTGGAGATGTGTAATGAAAGAGGGGCCAATATAGAAAGAGATTTATTTATAATTACTCGATTATGAGTAATTATAATTTGGATTACGGGAAATAAAAGAAAAAAAGAGAATTAGTTTATTTTATTTAAATGTAATTCTGTGGGATTACACCTTTCGTTGGAGTTACAATTTTTTATATGGAAAAAAAAAACTTTCTGTTGAATATTTAAATTCCTTTTTTTACGTATTTCACAATTTGTTTAAATCTGAGTTTCAGCGATAAGTGTCTGCTCGTATGTACATCAAAATGGTAAGTAAAATTAGCAAAATGCCGTTAAATTTTATTACACTTCTGTCACCCTGTTTAAGTACAACTCTGTGGTCAAGTACAACTCCGTGTTGGTTATGCCATTTTGACTTTGAGACATATACAACGCTGTAGTGACATTCGAGTAACAGCTACAAACCGAACAAGACGTCAAATAAAATTAACATATTTTCTTTGTTATTTTAAATATAATAAATACTTTTGTATATTAATTAAAATAATCGTTTCGTGGTATTATTTCGAATAGAAACAAATTGTTCACGCCGTGACAATTACTCAGAAGTGGGATTAGAAGCCTCAAGAAGACGCCGAAGTTTATTTTGTTGTTGTTGCTGTTGTGATGTATGTTTGCTGCATTGGTGGCGTAATTTTAAATGGAATTTTCGTTCTATTTTTTTTTTTTTTTTTGTTGTACATATTGAGTGGCCTGGTACAGTTGTATGCGTTGCATTGTTTTTGGTTGATCGTAGAAAGACGAAAAAAAGTACAGCAAGCGACGCCATTTGAAGGCGAGGGAAAAAAGTTACGCACGAAAAAGAAAGAAAACGAACTTTCCCGATTTGTCTTTAATTTTCTTGGAAGATAAAAAAAAACATTTTGCCTAACATGGGTCCGCATAAGAATTTTAATAATTTAAAACTCGAAGAATTAAAGAAAAAGTGCAAGGAGGCTGGTTTGCCAACTACTGGGAATAAGCACCACCTAATACAACATCTGGAGGAACATTACTCAGAGGAGGAGTATACGAGTTTTACTGATGGTTCAGTGCTACTACAACACATACACACGTTGGAGAAATCCCTTACCGAGTTACCACCATATAATCCACCGACTAGTGCTTTTGTGGCACCACCGTATAATCAAACGACCAGTGCTTTTGTGGCACCATCGTATAATCCACCGACCAGTGCTTTTGTGGCACCAACGTTTCACTCGACAGCAAGTGCTTGTATATGGCACCAACGCTTAATCCAAGTGCTGTCGTTGCACCACCACCCACACCGCATGGTCAATACCCTACTTTTAACCCGTATAACAGTGTTCGTGAGGTAAGTGGACTTTTACCAGATTTTAATCCGTCTATAGAATCTTCATAAAACTCGTATCAATTTGTGAGACGCGTTGATGGCCTCAGGGAAGCCTACAATTTGGATGACAAAATTGTGTTGTTTGCCGTACAACAAAAATTACACGGCCCAGCAAAATATTGGATTGATTCTATGGAAGAAATATTCCTTACGTGGGCTGATTTTTGTGCTAGATTTCTAACTGATTTTCCGGTAATAACGAACGTTGCCGATATCCATATAAAGATGGCGAATACCAAGCGTCAGTATAACGAGTCACTTCAAGACTATTTTTATAGGATGGTTGCCATTGGGTCGAAAGGGGGCCTCGCTGATTCCGCAACAATGCGTCACATCATAAATGGTATAAATGATATGGATCTTAAGAGAAAAATATCTAACGACTACCAGACATGTAACGACCTACTTCGCGATATAATTACTTACTGCAGCTATAATGATATTAAGTCGACCGGATTCGTGGCAAGGAAACCTGTTCCTGTATCCGTTTCTTTGGTAACAACGAATAGAACACCATCCGGTAACAAAAATGAGACAACTGCCGTGAAATGTTACAATTGTTTTAAGATGGGTCATTATTCGGTAAAGTGCCGCAACGGAGACATCGCTGTAACAATTGTAAACGTACTACACATTCCACCGAAAACTGTCCCGATAAGCCAGCATCGAAGACAACGGTAAACAAAATCGATGGCGTGTCTATGGTCGTTCCAGCGATAACAGTCAACAATACCATCGTGAAGGACCTAGTAGTAAATGGTCACAAAACAGTTTCGTTTGTGGACCCTGGTAGTAATCGATCGTTAATTCGAAAATCATTTGCAGCTATGATTGGTAATGTTGATAGTTCGAGTATTTTGTTAGAAAGTTTCGCCGGAGGCCAATACGAGTGTACTGTGACCCGTGTTATTGATAACAATTCATTTAATATAGATTTACTCTTGGTGGAAGACGATTTCATAAGTGAGAACATTCTGCTGGGTCGAGATATTTTGTGTGGAAAGGGTAAGCGATTAATAATAGAAGATGATGATTGCCGCTTGGAAAAAGTGCAGAATTTGCAACTATCGCCCGATTTAACGCCATCCGCGATGGAAGAGCTAAAGGCATTACTTTTAGAGCACTCTGACTGTTTTGCTGAAAGTAAGTACATCCGACCTTGGCAAATGTAATGTTGCTAAGATGAAAATTCGTCTCACGTCCGACACCCCCATTCAAATGAAGCCGTACCGTGTCCCATTCGCTAAACGTGCAATATTAACATATATAACAAACGATTTACTACGTCATGAAATAATCCGTCCGCCTTATGCTTCTGCAGTGGTACTTATAAAAGTAATGGCGAACATCGTATGTGTTTCGATTACCGCCAACTGAATTCTATTACGTATAAGATACCATACCCGATGCCTATTATGAATGAACAATTTGCACAGCTAGCCGATAATCGATATTTTACCACCTTAGATCTACGTATGGGATATTATCAGATAGATGTTGACGAGGAGTCAAAAAAATACACAGCGTTTGTCACTCACGATGGACATTTCGAATATAATCGTATGCCGTTTGGGCTCGTGAATGCCCCTGCCGTTTTTCAATCCGTTATGAACAAACTTATTTCTAAAATGGATCGTGGTGAGATCCAAGCCTATCTAGACGATATTGTAATCCCCAGTAAATCGATTGAAGAAGGGTTGTCACGTCTGGAACGATTCCTAAAAATTTTAGCAGAAAGCGGTCTTACGCTTAGACTCGATAAATGTGTTTTTTTTTGGCAACTAAGGTCTTACATTTGGGACACATAATTGACGCGAACGGTATTCGACCGGGTGATAATAAAGTAAGTGCTATCAAAAATTTCCGTCTGCACAACAATATTACCGAGGCACAACAACCAGTACTAGTAATCTATGATAGCGCCGCCCAGCACAAGGTTCACACCGACGCAAGCAGTTTGGGTCTCGCAGGAATTTTATTACAATCCACGGATGTTCTACATTGGAAACCCGTTTTTTACTACAGTCGACATTGTACCAACGCCGAAAGCCGTTATCATAGTTACGAACTTGAAGCTCTTGCCGTATTTGAGGTGCTTGATCGGTTTCGAATTTATTTACTTGGTAAAAAGTTCCGGTTAGTAACCGATTGCTCTGCCGTTGCCAAAGTTAGAATAAACAAAGAGCTGAAACCTAAGATAGCTAGATGGTGGATGCGACTGCAAGAGTACGATTTCAATCTCATACATCGTGAAGGTAGCCGCATGGCACACGTGGACGCCCTGAGTAGAGCGCCCGACAACCCTCCAAGAGAAATTGATCCAGTCGGATTTATTATGAGAGTTACTGCCGATGTGGATGATTGGGTAGTTACCATGCAACTCGAGGACGAAAACCTACTCAAAATTATTGCTGTATTGAGAGGAGAACGAGACTCCGACCAAGAGAAACAAATTAAATCCGAATATTGTTTACGCAATTTCAGACTGTACCACAAAGAGGAAGATGGTCTGAAGCTAGTTGTACCGAAAAATATCCGCTGGAGAGTCGTGAAGTACTCACATGATGATATGGAACATTTTGGTTTGGAAAAAACTATTGAAAGAATTCGACAGAAATTTTGGTTCCCAAAAATTCGCAAATACTCGAAAGATTACTTGGCCTGCTGTATATCCTAAATCTCGTGGTGGGAAGTCTGAAGCCCCTTTACATTTTGGCATGATGGAGTCAGTTCCCTTTCAAATCATTCACATTGACCACTTGGGTCCTTTTACGAAGAGCAAAAGAGGCCAATGTTATGTTCTTGCCATATCCGATTCGTTTTGCAAATATTTGGTAGTAAAAGCTGTACGTAATACGAAGACCACTCCCGTCATAAACGCCGTTAACGAGCTGGTGTCATATTTTGGTCTCCCAAAATGCATTATTAGTGATCGTGGTACCGCTTTTACGTCAAGGGCTTTTGAAGGCTTTTGTAACCATAATTCAATTAAACATGTTAAAAACGCAGTACGTATCCAGAGGGCAAATGGACAAGTCGAACGTGCTAATCATAACATTCTCTCATACATCCGTACGACTGTTGAAAACCCGAAAGATTGGGATTTAACATTACGTGAGTTGCAATGGACAGTGAGTTCCCAGCGAAACTCAACCTCGGGTTTTTCCCCAAACGAGCTTGTATTCGATTTTAGATTACGTGATATTACTCACAACCATTTGGTAGCAACCATCCATGATGACATGGAAGAAGACTCTAACCCTATTGCTGATAAGAGGAATATGGCAGTCGGAAATATCCAAAGAGAACGGGAAAATGGGAAAGGCGTTTTAATGCTAAACACGCCATATCAAGGCAATACGCCGAAAACGACATAGTTGTGATCGAGAATGAAGCGCCTGCTACAGGGGAATCTCGAAAATTGGAACCGAAATTCCGAGGTCCTTATACTATTGCTTAAGTTTTGGGGAACGATCGCTACTTGATTGAAGATGTTCCTGGCATCCAAATTACAAACCGCAAATTCTCTTCAGTCTATGCAGCTGATAAAATTAAACCGTGGTGTAGCAGCTGTCCAACCCTTGATGAAGGATCCGATGATGAGAACGACGAAATCGAGGACGATTTGAGGTCAGAATAGGCCGAACTGTCACCCTGTTTAAATACAACTCTGTGGTCAAGTACAACTCCGTGTTGGTTATGCCATTTTGACTTTGAAACACATACAACGCTATAGTGACATTCGAGTAACAGCTACATACCGAACAAGACGTCAAATAAAATTAACATATTTTCTTTGTTATTTTAAATATAATAAATATTTTTGTATATTAATTAAAATAATCGTTTCGTGATATTATTTCGAATAGAAGCAAATTGTCTACGCCGTGACACTTCGCTTTAACAAATTGAAACGGCTGAATGCAAATTTCGAAAATTCTTGCAACGAGTGCTAAATTTGCATGTTGGTAACTAAAAATTCAATTATATGTCTTAAAGTTTTTAGCGATTTTCTTCAACTAATGTTACGACTAATATAAAAAGTAATAACGATTTTAAATCCATTTTTCTTTGTTTTATTATTTTTGGTGTCCAAAGTTGTTTGGACACATTTTTCATTTTAATTTTTTACTCTTACTTTTCGTTTTCCATTTTTTATTTTTCTTTTTTCATAAATTATTTTTCATTTTTCGTTTTTCATTTCTTGTTTTTAATTTTTTATTTTTCATTTTTGATTTTTCTTTTATCATATATTTTTCATTTTTAATTTTTCATTTTTGATTTTTTTATTTTTCATTTTCTATTTTTAATTTTTCGATTTTCATTTCTCATTTTTAATTTTTTGTTTTTAATTTTTTATTTTTCATTTTTTATTTTTTATTTTTCAGTTTTTATTTTTCATTTTTTATTTTTCATTTTTCCGTTTTCATTTTTTATTTTTATACCTTCCACACGTCAGTGGCAGAGGGTATATATAGGTTTGTCATTCCGTTTGTAACGCATCGAAAAACTTATTTCCGACCCCATAAAGTATATATATTCTTGATCCTTATCACAGCTCGAGTCCATATAGCGATGTCCGTCTGTCCGTCTGTCCGTCTGTCTGTTGAAATCACGCTGATTCACAAAAGAAGCCATCTAACTGGATAAGGTTACAAAAATATCACTTGCCATAATTCCCAGCAGGTTGGTGTTGAAAATGGGCTAAATTGGGCATCATTGTGATTAGATACGAGCAAAACTATGTAGATATCTCTAAAAAACATAAAACCCAGTGTGTTTGTTGTAACAGTTTAGTGGTTGAACATAATAATTGTACAACAACATAAAAAAATGCCACAAAAATAATATGCATATATATTAACAATACCAAGAACACAGAACATAGCTCATGTTAGTAGTATTGCGACGTATTTTTTTTATCGTTATCACGCTATAAAAAAAAAATTGCCAATATGAATGAAAAAATGAAAACAAAAAATGGAAATTTTCCAATGGAAAATGAAAATGGAAAATGGAGAATGAAAAATAAAAATGGAAAATGGAAAATGAAAAACGGAAAATGGAAAATGTAAAATAGAAAATTAAAAATAGAGAATAGAAAATGGAAAATGAAAAATGGAAAATGAAAAAAGAAAATTGAAAAATGAAAATTGAAAAATGGAAAATGGAAAATTGAAAATTCAGAATGGAAAATGGAAAATGAAAAACGGAAAATGAAAAATATAAAATAGAATATGAAAAATGGAGAATGGAAAATGGAAAATGAAGAATGGAAAATGAAAAAAGAAAATTTAAAAATGAAAAATGGAAAATGCAAAATGAAAAATGGAAAATGAAATTGAAAAATGAAAAACGAAAATTGAAAAATGGAAAATGGAAACGAAAACTGAAATATGAAAAATGGAATATGGAAAATGGAAAATGAAAATTGAAAAAGGTAAATGGAAATGGAAATTGAAAAATGAACAAATAAGAGTGTTAAATTCGGCTGTGCCGAATTTTTTGATACTCTCCACCTGAGTCTTTAATTTTTAATTTTTAATTTTTATATTTTAATTTTTAATTTTTAAATTTTAATTTTTAATTTTTAACTTTTAATTTTTAATTTAAAATTTTTAATTTTAAATTTTTAATTTTTAATTTTTAATTTTTAATTTTTATACCCTCCACACGTCAGTGGCAGAGGGTATATACATGTTTGTCATTCCGTTTGTAACGCATCGAAAAACTAATTTCCGACCCCATAAAGTATATATATTCTTGATCCTTATCATAGCTCGAGTCGATATATCGATGTCCGTCTGTCCGTCTGTCCGTCTGTCTGTTGAAATCACGCTCATTCACAAAAAAAGCCATCTAACTGGATAAGATTACAAAAATATCATTTGCCATAATTCCCAGCAGGTGGGTGTTGAAAATGGGCTAAATCGGGCATCATTGTGATTAGATACGAGCAAAAATATGTAGATATCTTTAAAAAAAACATAAAACCCAGTGTGTTTGTTGTAACAGTTTAGTGGTTGAACATAATAATTGTACAACAACATAAAAAAATGTCACAAAAATAATATGCATATATATTAACAATACCAAGAACACAGAACGTAGCTCATGTTAGTAGTATTGCGACGTATTTTTTTTTATCGTTATCAGGCTATAATAAAAAAAAATTGCCAATATGAAAGAAAAAATGAAAACGAAAAATGGAAATTTTCCAATGGAAAATGAAAATGGAAAATGGAGAATGAAAAATAAAAATGGAAAATGGAAAATGAAAAACGGAAAATGGAAAATGTAAAACAGAAAATTAAAATAGAGAATAGAAAATGGAAAATGAAAAATGGAAAATGAAACAAGAAAATTGAAAAATGAAAAATGAAAAATGGAAAATGGAAAATAGAAAATTCAGAATGGAAAATGGAAAATGAAAAACGGAAAATGAAAAATACAAAATAGAATATGAAAATTGGAGAATGGAAAATGAAGAATGGAAAATGAAAAAAGAAAATTGAAAAATGAAAAATGGAAAATGCAAAATGAAAAATGGAAAATGAAATTGCAAAATGGAAAATTAAAATTGAAAAAGAAAAATGAAAGTTGAAAAATGGAAAATGAAAATTGAAAAATGA